>SNQJ01S0070050.1:45083-67741 GCA_010110895.2 Picea sitchensis
TTTCTTGGCTATTGTTTTTCTTGCAATAATTTTGATCATAAAGCAATAAATTATAGAGCTTATGCAAGAAGTGATCGTGTCAGAGATAGAAATAGAGGTTCTTATAAAACCTCAAAGAATGATTATGTGAGAAACAAAGCCAGAAGTTCTCATAGGTTTGTTGAAAGAAACTACAATTCATTTTCTCCCCTACTTGATTACAATATTGAATGTTATAAGTGAAATAACTATGGGAACATAGCACGTGACTGTAGAAGCAGCATAATAAAGTCTCCTAAACAAAACAAGGAAGGTGATGTTCTTACCAAGCATAGAGAAGAATACATAAGGGTGTGGAAAACGAAGCAAGAAGAACCAAAGAAGGAAGAATGTGGACTTGCAATGTATGCTCAAGACAAAGGAGACCAATGGTACATTGATAGTGGATGTTCAAAACACATGACAAGAGATCAGAACAAATTTCTCATCCTAAAGGAAGAAAAAGAAGGCAACATTACTTTTGGGGATAATACTTCTGCAAGGATAGTTGGGAAAGGTATTGTTAGTCTTGATAGTGGAAATACTAAAACACAAAATGTCTTGTATGTTAAAGGGTTAAAACACAATTTTCTAAGTGTCATTCAAATGTGTGATCAAGGTTACAACCTCACATTTCACTCTAAACAATGTGAGATAAGGAAAGAAGGTTCAGGAATATTAGTAGCAAATGTAAACAGAACCCCGAGGAATGTATACATTATCGATGAAGTTAGAGGAGAAAAATGTTGTATGGGAGTGATAAAAATATATGGAAGTGAGAAAAATGTTCGTGCTCAACTAAGGAGATTAGTGTTGTTGATTTTTGTAGCTTTGGGAAAGTATTCTCACATGACCCCAAGTGTTGGGCATGTGGTAATTGTCCTGGGCACCACATCACACTTTCAGTTTGGTGAAAACCCCCTTGGATTTGAGTGGGGGCTTCACACCCACAAAAAATCCTAATTTGATGTTGACTTGTGGAGAGGCTTCTATGTCGACCCCTAAGGATTGTATATAAAGAAGAGAGGTCATTGTGGATATCATGTAGAGTGTGTGGAGACATGATGGAGCTAGCATAAGTGAGTCTACACTTATGCTAGGAGGATTGGTGATCTCAGCAAAGGGGAAGTCTGCAAGGTGGTGAATCTGGCCCAAGAGAGAGAATCAAAGAAGGTCACATGTGTGGAGTGAATTTTTCGTACCATACACAGTTTGTAGGAGGACAAAGTATGTATATATGTGGGTTGTAAATGGACTAATAACGTATAGGGTATACGTGATTTGTAGTGGAGAAAACAGCATATGTTTCGCGGGTTTCCAGTTGGTGAATCATGTATCTGAAGTTTATGGGCATGTACAGATCCATACATGCTAACAGGTGACGTCAGCAGGCCATACAGGTGGTCTACAACAAATTCGTGTGCAGAGGAGATTTCCAAATATTGTTGAGGTTTTCTTTTCTTATTTGTATATTGGCAAACAAGGGTGTTCTGATTTTTGGTGACTTTGGAGGACAAGGTTGTCCTCATATTTTTGGTGATATTGTATTGACTGGGAGGGTTGGTTTTTCCCTCAAGATTTCTGATGTTAACAAGATCACATAACTGAAATTGTGTCTCGTGTATATTGATGATTCATCTATGATCTTTGTGTTTTCGCTGCATATGTTTTCAGTCAATAATTTTCAGCGTAGAATTGTTCAGTGATAACAGTTAGGGTGTTATTGTTGGTTCACTAGGAAGCAATTTCTCAAATCTGAAAATTAGTCACATGAGAGTTGCATGTGAAAATTGGCATGGTTTCATAGCTTGGGATCTAAAGAGAAGAGGATCATATTTGCGACATATTTGGATACAACACTGGAGGAGTGTTTTTCTTATTATTTTTCTTGTTTTGGGTAGGTCACATGTGATAACTCTAAGAGGGAGATATAGTTATGGTTACAAGTGGAAACAGGTTAAACGGTCTCTGGTTTGAGACATGGAGCAGAATATCCAAACAAGGAGTTGTGGACTATTTCATCTCGATAGTGTGGCAATTTAAGAGTTCTGGTGGATTGGCGGAGAGCCCAGATCACAACAATATGTTGTGTGGCAAATTTCCAACAATGTGGATGGACTTCTGGTGACTTTTCATGGTGAGTTGTGATGGGTGTAGCTCATATCCTTTGGCATGGACAAGAGAGTTTTGTGTGTATCATGGGTTGATGAGATAGAATCTTCATTAGGTCGGAGAGTTGCACATTGTTGAGGTTTGACGATGTATGAGGTATTTGACCCAGGAGGATGAGGACACTTGTAGAGATGAGTTGCGAAGGTCTAGAGTGGACTAGACTGAGTGTCCAACCGTGGCTTGGGACTGTTCAGACAAGGACATAGGATCATTAGTAGCATGTACAGAGACTAAGAGCTTTTGGTGACTTAGATAATGGACTTGGGTAGAATTTCATTGGATGGTCGTGACTTGGGGAAGCATGATGCTTTCCTTGGAGGAGTGCATGGTTCTTATCTAGTGAGAGCCATTGGCACATGACAAGTGCACATGATTTGTTCATGAGTTTCATAATGTCTGACTTAGGTATGTACGAGGAGTTTGGTAGGAGGACCAGGCATGTAGTGCAAGGATCTGGAGCAATTTTATTCTGGATAGAGTCAAGGGGTGTGTTGTGAGTGGAAAATGTGCTATGGGTTCCAGGAGTGTGTTCTCAGACTCAAGGATTGAGGAGTGGGACTGTGTTGTGTTGTACTGATATGGACAGGTGTTATTGGATGTTGAGTTGGTATTCCCAAGTTTTGGGAACCTTTTGTGCAAGGGATATGTGCAAGAGAGATGTTTCCAGGGTTTGAGAGGATATGGATTGATTCTATTCAGAAGGAGACTCGATTGGTGTCTAGGGAAGATACGGATGGTTTGAGTGTCATGACTAGCAGAGGTTGATGAGGTTGAAGATAGATTCTAGAGGGAGATCTTGTTGGTCTCCTCCCTTTCAGGTACAGTCTCTAGCAAGGGGACTTAGTTGGTGGATAGTGAAGCATCTTTCCATATGACAGGTGCTAGAGATTTTTTTGACACTTTCATAGAGACTGGCTCATACTTGTGTGTGGAGCTTGGCATGGGAGTCAAGCATCCAATATGAGGATCTGGTACATTATCGTTTTGATTGGAGTCAAGAGAGGTGTTGAGGGTTTCAAATGTGTTATGGGTGCCATAACTCAGGAGGAGTGTTCTCTCAGTCTTGTAGATTGAGAAAAAGGGGTACCACATATTATTTTGAGTTAGATAAGTGTTGTTTATGCCCAGAGGATCTAGCTTCGTATCAGCAGTGGTTTTTGGAGTCAGAGAGGGCCAGCATATTCGTGTTGTGACCAGCAAGATCAGAGAGGTAGATGAGGACGAGAAGGTAGCTCCACCAGAGGTGATGCAAGTAGCCCCACCAGTAGCACATGTACAAAGGGAGCAGGTATCTCTACGAGTGGTGAGGTAGGTGGCCACATCAATAGTACTGGCTCAAAGGGATCCAGAGTTTAGAGGGATTCAGCCCTCAAGACTGTGCAGAGGATAGTGGATAGGGATCAGGTAGCTCCAAAGGTTGTGTGGACTCAGAGGGAGTCAGGAGACTCAGAGGTCGTCATGAGACTTAGAGGGAGTCAGGAGGCTTGGAGGGAGTCTAAATTAATAGGGAGTCAGAAGGATCAAATGGAGTCAGAAGGCTCAGAGGGAGATTCAGTCACTTAGTGGGAGCCAACATTCATGTTCAGATAGGAGAGAGGAATCTTCCAAGACTGTCAGGAAAGTGTCATGGGTTGAGGAGACCAGATAGGAGGTTCAGAGGTAGGATGCTTCTATGAGCAGAGTGTCTTCTAATATGGGATCATGTCAGACAGAAGGATTTTCTTCATTGATAGAGGGAGAAGCCAATCAGATGGATTGGAGAGAATCTTTAGTAGATGATCCAGTACGGGAGACAAAGCTACTTCCAGGTGATGATGGAGGATGGAATTCCTCCCTTGCTAAGAGGGAGTGTTGATGCTCTGGTAGAATCGGGAGGCATTCCCACTTGTGGAGTGTGATGAGAATACCTTCCTCGCTAAGAGGGAGTGTTGATTTTTGTATCTTTGGGTAGGTATTCTCACATGACCCTAGGTGATTGGAATGTGGGAATCATTGTGGGCACCACATCACGCTTTTGGTTTGGTGAAAAACCCCTTGGATTTGAGTGGTGGCTTCATGGGTTTGGTGATGGGATTTGTGGGCTTGTGTTGGGGCTTCACATCCACAGGAAAATCATAATTTGATGTTGACTTGTGGAGGGGATTCTATGTTGACCCCTAAGGATTGTATATAAAGAAGAGAGGTCATTGTGGATATCATGTAGAGTGTGTGGAGACATGATGAATCATGTATATGGTATATGTGATTTGCAGTGGAGAAAACAATGTATGTTTCGTGGGTTTCCAGTTGGTGAATTGTGTATCTGAAGTTTATGGGCATGTACATATCCATACAGGCTGACAGGTGACGTCGGCAGGTTGTACATGTGGTCTATAGTAGATTCGTGTGCAGAGGAGATTTCCAGATATTGTTGAGGTTTGTTTTTCTGATTTGTATATTGGAGAATAAGAGTGTTCTCAGTTTTGGTGACTATGAAGGAAAAGGTTGTCCTTGGATTTTTGGTGATATTGTATTGGTTGGGAGGGCTGGTTTTTCCCTCATGATTTCTGATGTTAACAAGATTACAGAAAATAAATTGTGTCTCATGTAAATTGATAATTTATCTTTGATCTTCATGTTTATGTTGCATATGTTTCCAATCGATAATTTTTAGTGTAGAATTGTTCAATGATAATAGCTAGGGTATTATTGTTGGTTCACTGGGAAGCAATTTCTCAGATCTGAAAATTATTTGCATGAGAGTTGCATGTAAAAATTGTAGATTTTAACCTTGTACAATTATTTACTGCAAATAGATTTTCAGTAAAAGAACAGAAAAGATACAATGCAAAATACAAACATTCACAAATATTTTTCCCCTGGAAACCGGAACCGGGAAAACTAGCATATTCTATATTCATACATTGTGATACATTGTTTACAATACAATATACATTTAGGAGCCAACAACATCCAAAACCCTAACCCAATGACCTAGATTAGTCAACAACCCTAATTCCTTAACTGGAAATAGAAAACCATCGGCAAAAACTATGTGCTAAAAAACCTCCCAACAATGGACACGAAAATCAAGGCAACACAAAAAATGAGTCAAAAATGTGACATGTTTCCCTAGGCAAAAACATATCTCRAGGRYRCTGCCCCCGAACCCCTCTTKCTCCYGACGCAATATAGAAGACACTAGAGCTAGKCGTRCAAATAATATAACACATACCCAACAAAAATTGTAGGTGTCTCTAGTAGGTTGTTGCCTACAAACATTTATAAAGATAAGATTTTGTAGTTTTCTCCCGCAAGGGTTTCCACATTAAATTTTGTGCATTGTGATTTGAGTTTATATGTGCTAATGAATGATTGATGATATATGTGTTAATTAATGATTGATGAATGGTTAAATAAAGTAAAAATAATCTTATATTGATTCACCCCCCTCTCAGTATAATCATAAGTTCAACACGAAAAATCGGTCTTAGAGCCCCCTTCATAGTTAGTGATGTGGCTAGCACCTTGTTTGTGTTGGAAGATCACAATTTTTTGTACGGTCCACACTAATCAAAACAAACCCCTCTAGACCAAAGTTATAATCTTTGTCTAACTGTGAGGACTGATAACATTGATATTCCATAATGTTACAAATACATTGTATGCCTGAAATTGAAGGAAAATATAACTTTCTTGTTAGGTGGTCTCCACCAGATATGCCATGCTTTAACTACAAAAAAATGCTTCCACATATTCATTGTTATCAACAAAAATTTAACTACTCACAACTTGAATATTAATGGCTTATTCTAATGTGCAAGTATCACATACAATAATGAGGGAATACAAGTCATGTGAACTAATTGAAATCATATGATCATGTGTCAAATCTCAAAACAACCACAAAAAATTAAAGGAGCGGAGGTGTAGAATACACTTCCTACACTAATCTATGAGAGAAGAATGTGCAGAAAATAAAAACATAGTTGTTATAAGAAATAAATAAACAACAGACCATAGACAACAAGATTTCCTAGGGAAAACCCTTACAGGATAAAAACCCCACACTCTAAAGCACACTCAATGTATTAATCAACAACAAAAATGGTTACAATATAGAGTCTATGTTCTCTCAACAAGAATGTTCAGTGGTAGCATAATTTTGGAGAAATTTTGGTAGCATAAAAATAAGATAAAACTTACTCTCTCTTTTCTTCCAACCCTTGCACTAAATAAATAGGTAGAGATAAAACCATAAATCATTTATGTTTTTTCATTTCCACTTGCTAGAAACCAACAACAAGTTATGCCTACCATTTATCTCTGTCATTGCTCTATTCCACTACAATATTGCATTATTCTCTACTCCACTACAACACTACAATATTCTCTACTCCACTGCAGCACTAGAATATTCTTTTTTCTACTGCAGCACAGCAATATTCTCTACTCCACTATAGAATTGTAATATCATCTCGTCTACTATAGCACTGCATTGTTATCTACTCCATTGTAGCATTGCAAGTTGTATGACACATGTGGTAACATTCTCCCACTTGTCATATACCTTGCAAGGGTACAATGGAGAATGCATCATACTATGAGTAAATTGCTAGGGTCCATAAGACCCATAGACTCACAACACCACTTGAATTTACATATTGTCGTTGATTTCATCAATACATCTACAACATTGTGCAAGGTGTCAACTTTCTCTAGTATCACCTTTCCATCCTCTACCATGTCCCTAATGAAATGGTATTGGACATATATATGCTTTGTCTTTGCATGAAAGGTTGGGTTCTTAGCTAGGAAAATGGAATTGTTACTATTACATTGAACTATAATAGATCTCTGACTTAGCCCTACTTCTGAATTGTAGAGTTTCATAATCCAAATGGCCTCCTTATAGGCATGATTAGTTGTCATATAATTTTCCTCTATAGTGGACAAAGCAACCACAACTTGTTGCTTGTTCATCCAACTCACTACCCCACCAAACGACTGAAAAACATAACCGCTCGTAGATCTCCTTCTTGTTGGCAGCCATTTTGCAATTTTATCTTTTCCTTACAAGCTACCTACACAAGGGTTTTGAACCCTCAATACTCGTCGCAATTCTTTAAAACAAAATGACACTATTATCTTGCACATTTGCACACCTGCCTTTCGTTTTAATTTTCACGACTGCAAGCGTGAAAACCTTGAGTTGGAACTCATGTTGATGGCATTAAAATCATCTATGGATTGTTATGAATCCTTTTGTTCATGTGGTCATTTCACCTCTAACTCAATAATGGTCGTACCTTTGTCAAAACACCAAACCTTTATTCATTTTGCATTTTTGTTAGTATGGTTTCAATTTTTAAGTTCATGATGCAATGATTTGTGGTGTCTTTGATTAAATCCTTGGTGCAATGGTTTCATAAAACGCATTAACTTTGTGATTAAATCCTTGGTGCAATGTTCGATATGGTGGTTTCTTTCATATCATACAAACGCTATTGTTGATTTGAACGTTCGGATCAAGTTTTGGTCATGCGATTATGTGATAATCCATTTGATATTTGGTTTACAATGCTTTGATTGTGATTTGAATGAAACTATTACCAAGCCGTCGTCGATTGTACATGCCAACATGAATGTTTTGCATGGTTTCATTTCACTCCACCACCCTTGCACGCATAAACATTAACGTATGCCTTGCACTCCGGGTTACCTATGTTTGTTTTGGGAAAACCTACGGGAAGTTAGTCCTGTGTCTACCAAACAAACCCCCTCACCAATTACCCTGTCGACCGTGTGTTGTCTCAAATGGATCCTATAGTGCGCATAGAACCTAATGGCATCCAACCACTGTTGTTATTTGATAACGCTCATGAAGACCTGGAGAGGAACGGCTGGTTAGTGTTCATTAAAAAATTTGAGGGTTTCAACCTCGCAGTCTCTCAGCATTTTTCCCTCACATTCGATGGATGCAGGGCCAAAGTTGGGGACATCCAACTCAAATTGGACGAAGAATTCCTCAGCTCAGCCACAGGTTTGCCAACCAAGGGGCAGAAATGGTTTAAGAATTCAAAGGTGGATGAAGTGACATGGTCACTCCTATTTACCTCGAGGAAAATTATCAGTTGTGACAAAGGTATGCCAGTCACATCCCTTAAGTCTCGATGGCATGATTTATTGGCCATTGTTAAGCAATTCGTTACTTGCGAAGGTAGATATGGTTTAGTTTTTCTTTACCATCTCCGGCTGCTTATGAATTTCATAGATTTCCCTTTGAATATGCCTCATTACCTCCTTCGTAGTCTGTATAAAATGGCTAAACGTTACAATAAGGAGAAGGCTGATTCCAGCCTCTTCCACCACTGTTCGATTAAAATCGTCATAGTCCATCATCTGAGTTTGCGTGGAGACTGTTGGGAAGTTTTCTTGTTGAGGAATGGCTTTGCCACTCCTGAATGTGGTCAAGTGGACAAAACTGTGGTCACCGAAACCCTTGTTGGTCCTGTCGTGCCCCCTCCTACCCTCCTAACCGTTGTTGAACCCTCTACCTACCCTAACGATGACCTACCCGACACCCTGCCTAACTCATGTTTAAAAGACAGTGCTAAGCCTGTTAAGAGGCCTGCAAGAAAAAAGGGCAAGGGTAATACCGATGTCAATAGCAAGGGTAAGAAGGTTGCACGCTGGGTATCTAGGTGTGCTCGCAATAAACCCAAACAAAACATGAATCAGAAACCTATTGTTTTGAGTGAAGACTCGGATTCTGAAATCGAGCGATTTCTGACCGAGGAGTACCCATACTCGCACGGCCTGTGTTCTATCGAGCCCTATGACTACGTCTCCAACCTCCCATCGTGCCTTAAGGATGACCCCAACTTCCCCGGGATCAAGTTTGACAGTGGAACCCCTGTTAATTTGAAAGATTCCTTACCTGTAATGACACGGCCCGATCAACCACAGTGCAATGAATCAAACTCATGGCTCGAACGATACTATACAGATGTCCCTATGTTGCAATCCCAAATTAAGTCCTTGGAGGACCGGGTGACTGTGTTAACCAAGGAAAATGATATACTGCAAGCTAACGATAAGAGGCAAAAGACCACATGCTCTGTTGTCTTTAAAAATGTGGAGGCGGCCACTGCTATTGTTAATTCGAAAATAGCTTGATCAAATCGTATCCCTGAAACCAAGGTATGGTGTTTCAAAAGTGATTTTAAAACAATTTTGTGTGCTTTGAATTAGTATAAAGGATTTGTTTGATAAATCATATCTATTTCTGTTATGATTGAATTGATGCAATACGATTATGTTTGCAAATAATAACTAGCTACAGAATCGTGAGATTTTGTTAGCTAGTTATCAAAATTCGAATTTGTTGATTGTACAACTAAATACAATCTTAACAGCATGTATTTTTGTGCATCTACAGGTACACACGAATTTCAATGGGAATTGGATCGATAATGTCATTTTTGAACATGCTTTTTGTTACACAATTTTGGTTTAGGATTGTTAGTCTTAGTTAGAAATAGGAATTTGGGAGATTGTTCCCATATTTTTTGCAAACAGTTTTGATGATTTCCACAGGAATGTTTTATCGTGTGGCCTTTATATACTTATTATTTTTTGTAAACAAGCATCATTGTGGGGAGAACAGAGACTATGGGCTGATGATTATACAGACTCGAATAGAAGTGGATTTGTTGTACGGCTTTAGCTTCAATTTATCTTACTTTTGTTCAAGTTTCTGTGCATTTTAATTTGTAATCAAATTATTGACTACTTTAGATAGTTTCTGCATTTTAATTGTAATCACCATTGATCATTACTACTTTATATATCAAGATTTGTTATAGGTTGATGTGATATGATTTAATGTATTGTCCATATTTGGTGTATCTCATTTTACTTACAGCAATTACCCTGTTTTAATTTAATGAATAGAAGGTTTATCTTCTTTGTTAAATGAACAGTTATGTACAAATCTTCGCACTGGGATTTATCTAAATGTGATGATCTGTAAACTATAAAATTGTTGTTTCTATATCTCTTGTTTGTTCTGTCATTCGTATTCAAGAGCGTCGTTGCTTCCTGTTTACGAGAAGCTTTTTTTTTCTGGTGCGGGTTTCCACCATCAAACAGCTAAATCGAGTACTGTGCACAGGACAAATAGGAAGCGCTACTTCAGGTCAGTTTGTTATTTGCAATTTAATAGTTAATTAATTTGAGAATTCTCTATAGTTTAGATAGATATATAGTACAGATTATGATTTCCTTTGCTTAGTTAGATAACTGTTGTTTTATTTCTATTTCATAAAATTTATAAAAATCCAAAAATAATAGCTTCGCTGTCGTAAGACAATTTACAAATGATTTTGCAAATTTCGATCAAAATTTGTATTCTGTAAATACTGTACATATATGATTGACATTTAATTATATTGATAGCTGAACATTTAATAAGTAGAATTATTGTTTTATAATATTAGTTAGTAAACTGTATATATATTTTAGATTTGTATATAGTTTGCAGTAGTTGCTTTTTTACTTAGATTAGTTTCTTTAGCTTAGTTTTTTCTTTCGTTTTCCTAGGATTTAGATCGGCTAACGGAGCCACTAAACCCGTTGAAGTGGATTAATCCAAACGGCTTGGGTTATTTAGACAACCCCAGACCGGATCCACCCCTCCAGTTGACGAGTGGTCAATTTCACCCGTCAACACTTCTATATACATCCCTTGCCCAATAAGAATCAACATAACCTTGTATATCCACTAAGTGCGGATCCCTTGAAACATCATTATGATAGAAAATGGAATATTCAAAAGTACCTCAAAAATATTTGAACACCCTCTTCGTTGCAGCCCAATGTTCACATCCAGGATTAGCCATGAATCAACTCAAGACTCCCACTACTTGGGCAATGTATGGTCTAGTAGATACTATAGTGTACATCAGACTACCAATTGTACTAGCATAAGGAATGAAATCCATGTCCTCCATCTCTATGAGCATTGTAGGAAACTACTCAACTGAAATCTTAGTTCCCACAGAAATTGGAATACTCAATGGTTTGCAATATGCCATACGAAAACATTGTAGCACAGAGTTTACATACTTATTGTGTCTCAACCAAAGCCTTTTATTTGCTCTATTTCTTCTTTTCTTTATTCATAAGATATATTTTACCGCCCCAAGTCCTTCATATCAAATTGTGATGAAAGTTGAGACTTCAAATCACAAATCACATCCTTAATATTACCGAATTATAACACGTCATCTGCATATAGAATAATAACAAGGAAATGATCACCATCTTGTTTGTGATACACATTTGGATCTCAAAAATCATAATCTCAACACAAATGAATCAAAATTTTGCTACCTCATTATGAGACACTATTTGAGACCACATAAAGAATTTTTTAACTTCCAAACCAATGACTCTTTACCTTTTGAATAATAAATCATAGAACTCACGTTTGTTTCAGGGTGCTACCCCTCATTAGTGGCCAAACAATGTTGTACATGCTATGTGTCACTGCAAAGGCCCTAAGAAAAACATCTTGAGTTACGATTGTTGTAACCACCCAGTGTGGGTAGCCTTTCGGGTCCCCTTTTGAATAATACATCATAGAACTCATGTCTTTTTCGGGGTGCTGCCCCTCATCAATGGACAAACAAATTTGTATGTTAAGTGTGTCACTGTAAATGGCCTAAGAAAAACATCTTAAGTTACGGTTGTTGTAACCACCCATTGCAGGTACCCTTTCAGGTCCCCTTTTGAATAATACATCAGAGAATTCATGCATGTTTTGGGGCGCTACCCTTCAAGTCACCATGTAGGAATGAAATTTTCACATCTATCTGTTTTATCTCTAAATCAAAGATTGTTACTACAGATAAAAAAAAACCTAATAGATGTTAACTTAACAACTTGGGGAAAGATCTCACCAAAGCCTATCCCATCAACCTAGGAATTTCCTTTTGCAACCAACCTTGTCATGTATTTTTCAACATTACCATCTAAACTGATCTTCTTTTTGAACACTCATTTACATCCAACGAGTTTTTGTTCATTAGGAAATGGCACCAAGTCTCATGTATCATTCTTTATGAGTGCATCCATTTCCTCATCCATGAACAATATCTAGGACTCCTTATCTTCCGTCTCCATTGCCTCTTTCATTGTTCTAAACTCATCGATATTCACAAATAAAACAAATATACATCTAAAATTGGATGAGCTATAATTATGTGTGTCTTGTTGCCTTCTTTGTTGAGTGGGCCTCCTTAAAGTTTGAGGTGGATTTTCTTCCTCCTCTTTCGAACTCTCTAAACCCTCCTCATTAGGTTCATTATGAAATTCTAGTTCATTTTCTAGTTCAACTTTCTCGGTCTTTGGTGGTAGTTGAACCACTAAATTCTTCTCATCCTCTTCTAGTTGCACCACTATGGGAGAAGACTTAACTTCTCTAAAAATAACTTTTCTACTATACAAAACTTTTCCAACCACAAGATTCCAAATCTTGTACCCCTTCACACCAACACCATAGTCAATGAAGATAAATTTCATTTTTTTGCTATCCAACATAGTCCGCTTCTCCTTAGGCACGTGAGCATATGCCTCACAACCAAAAACGTGAAGATATTGAAGTGAGGGCTTATTTCCCATCTAGACTTTCATAGGGGTTTTGACTACAAGATCCGATGTGGGAGGCCTATTAATCGAGTAACATGTGGTAGCAAATACTTCTACCTACAACTTCTTCTCTAAGCCAACTCCACTAAGCATATTTGTATCTCTCTCCATCAATGTTTTAATCATCCATTCTACAACTCCATTATCCCAGGGGGTAGATTGAGTTGTCTTATGTATTTCAATGCCATTTTCCTTACAAAATTTATCAAACTCTGCAAAACAAAACTCGCCGCCATTATCAATCCTCAACACCTTAATCTTCCTACCAATCTGATTTTCCAAGAGAGATTTAAGCTCCCTAAACTGACTAAACCTTAGATTTAGTTCTACCAATCATAAATAAATGACACATAATACAAATCCTTAGAAATCAAACGAACTTTAACTATATCGAATACATCATAATGAATTAACTCCAACAACCCTGAAGATTTATGAGAACTAGAATAAAATTGAACACGGTTTTGTTTTCCATATATGCAATGCTCACAACAATCAAATTCAAGAATACAATCATTCAATCCATCAACAAGATTTGTTTTCTAGGCTTGTAGGCCCTTTTCACCTATATGTATGTAATGTCCCTTTCCGAGTGAGGACTCCATAGAGGAGGGCTTAGTAGTCTAAACATCCCCTTTAGACTATAGCTAGGAAGAAACAGGGGAAAATTTTCATTTGATGTCATTTTACTAGGGAAATGTTATAATTTGAAAGTGACATTAAGTGACTAAGTGGAAAAACGTAATTAAGCGCTTAAGTAAATATTAAATCAGAAAACTTAGGAAAAGCACTTAAGTGAAAAGTCAACGAATAATTAGGGTTTCAGTGGATATAAGGAGAGGAAAAGTGACCTAAGGGGTGATTATTGATTATTGGAGAATTGAAACCATAGTTCTAAGGAAAAACCCAAATTTAGGGGAATTTGAGGATACTTGTGGATTCCAAGAGGAATACACTGAGGGATTGGATTCGATGTTGAGCGACACACCCTAGAGAGTCAGAGAGACCACAGAGGTTTTCCATTGCTTTCATTATAAATCTACAGTCAAATTGAGTGTGGAGATCAGAGGTCCAGCAGTCAAATTCCAGCATGAGTTCTAGAGGAGACATCAGAGGTATAGTGGGTCACTCTTCCTGAGGAGGCCTAGCGAACCTAAACCCTCATAACCCATTTGAGATCAGGGGAAGGCGCTTCATTTGAGCCATCCAACACATTTTTATGAGCCTTTTATCCATCAAGGTGTCACATTCAGTCAGTGTAGTTGCAGTGTGTTTGGCAGATAGAGGAGAGATCATAGATTCTCATATCTACTTATCCAAAGGGATAGCGAGCTAGATTCCTTCGGGCCCATTGGAGAGGGAGCAAGGGTGCTCCATTCGAGATAGGTTCCATCATATTTTGACGGTGGAATCTACTTGGGTGACTCTTTCATTGTTAGCTAGCGTGAGGGTATTCCCAGCAGTTAGAGAGATTACTTTCGGCAGTGACAGAGAGATCTAGGAGCCTAGCAGCAGCAGATCCATCCAAGGTGAGTCTTCTAGGGAAGAAGGTGACTTCATTGGGACATATGTCATCAGATTCGAAGGAGTCTTTCTCATGCATGCAAAAGATTCACCTTCCGGCAGCAGATCCAGCGCTGCATGCAGCAATAAACCCACGCATGTCACAGATCGGGCTTGCATGCCAATGATCTAGTGACGCATGTTAGTTCTAGGTATTGTTCCATGCTTTTACTAGTATTCCAATATAGATCTAGTCATTTGAAGGTCTAATTGAATATTGGATTGGTTATTTTTACATGCATTGAGTCTGTGTGCGAAGTTTTGTACATGCATGTCATTATTGTAATTGCTTGACTATTCATTATATCTTAAACAAGTTTTTCCCCTTGAAACCACATGCAAAATCACCACACATGTTAAATTCAAGTTATCAAACGCAGTCAGAAACCTAAATAACCCATTCAACCACCCAAAGAGTATCATATTTGTGATAGACAGGGACAGTAGAGAATTAATATCCATATCTACATATTTGAGATATTACAAGTGGTATTAGAGCCTTAGCCATGCCAGCCTGTGACTAAAGTTTCCACGAGTTCAACAGAGAACCCAAGGGGCTGTGAGAATATAGGTGACGAATTAGTCACTTACAGTAGGAACAGATAGAAGAGAGGACAAAGATCATATTATCCCCCCTTTCCTCATAGTTCATAGGAAGAGGAAGAAACACAGTGGGAAGCAGAAAGAAGGGCAGAGCGTGAGGCAAATATTAAGGAAGAGAGGAGGATGGGATACAGATATGAAAGACCAAAAGGTAGTGGCAAAGCACCTATGGACCCAGAAGCGGACTTCATGCAGGTTCTTAACAATTTGGTGATCAATCAGAAGGCCATGACTCAATCTTTGGCATAATTGGTAGATAGATTGGCTACAAGGAACATTCCAAGAGAAAATTTCCTCCATGCATCACAGGGGAACTCGGGGGCAAGTAGTAGACCCCATTCACCTACTCGCACCTACACATCATCGAGTAGGATTCCCAGGCCACTATTTCCTAGCTTCCATAGGGCACTTCCAGCAGCAACAGGGCAGCCATTAGTACAAATACTGGCCACACAGGCAGAGGATATTGTTGATTATAGGAGATAGTATGCATCCCTAGGGCCAGAGTTCCATAATGACATGACTTTAGTAGAGTATTGTGGAATTAGACTCAGGAACCGTTCTAGAGATACTCATAGGAGAGGACAGCAGCAACAGCAGGGACATAACATGGATTTCATTCAGAAAGTAGGGAAACTCACTATACCCTATTTCGATGCATCATCCAGATGTATTTCCAGAGCTTAGGTATAGAAACTCAAAACGTACTACAAGCTCAACCAAATGACAAAAACTAAAGCCATTAGTTTTGCTACTTTTCATTTGGAGGGAGAGGCCCACGAGTGGTGGCACCATGGACTGGTGACGTAGGGTCACAGTCACATCACCTCATACAGGGAGTTCACTGAGAGACTTATGGACAGGTTTGATAGGCAGGGAAAATTTTATGGGATAAATTTTGCCCATGGGCTAATTTTCCATGTTTTTTCCCAAATAAAGATTTGCCATTCTAAAAATGATTCGCCCAAATTTTGTAGGATAAAACTATTTTATATTTGAAAAAGACAAAATTATATACAAACTATATAAAATCCTTAGAAATTTGCATATTTTTACAAAAATATCGCCAAACATTATATAATTGGAATATTAAGGACTAGTAAGATACGCCAAGGTTTCTACATTTTAAAGTAAATTTCTATCCTTAAAATCATCCATGTTGATAGGAGGGATCCAAAGATCCACTTCGGGGATTTAGCCCAGTTGAGACAAACCAGTACACCTGATGCATTTATCACAGAGTTTCATAGAATAGTCATGGTAGTGACAGACATTTCAGAGCCTAGACTGGTCATGTTTTTCACAAAGGATTTCACAGAACCCTTGAGAGGATGGGTGAAGGCATATATACCTCACACACTACAGGATGCCATCCTACGCACTAGATATCTAGCATACTCAATGTTGAAGACAAAAAAAATTCCAAACCCTTTGTGCCATAGAAGGATCGGCATAGGAAACCATTCCAGAGAGAGTGGAAGGGTAAGGAGAAGTTGGATGATGATAGGAGGAGTGAGCTTATGAGGAAGAAGCTATGATTCAACTGTAGAGATCCATGGGTCCCCAGCCACAAGTGCATGGTCAAGGGAGAAATCCAATACATTAAGGTTGGAGCAGAAAGTGATGAGGAGGAACAAGGAATTCAAGCATAGGACAGTGAGTCCACTATCTCAGAGGAGGAGCCATTGCATGAGGAGGAGGAGCCTCCAAGAATACCACCGACACTAGTAGAGGAACAGCCACCGGTAGAGACACGGCCTCGCGAGAAGGCTAAGAGACGACCACCAGTGAAGGGAGGACTCATAGAGACCCTTTCTGGAGTCTCTAGGTATGACACACTCAATATCAAAGGGACTATTCATGGACAGTGCACCATTTCCTTGATAGATGGTGGGGCAACCCACAATTTCATTGACATTGCACTGGTAGCTAGGAGAGAAATGAAAACCGAGTAGTTTGAGGGTTTTGATGTTGCAGTAGTTTATGGTCACATGGTAGAGTGTTTAGATCGAGTTCCAGACTTAGAGGTACATCTGGGAAACTACACAGTGAAGGATACATTCTATGTGGTTGACCTTTCTAACATAGATGTGGTATTGGGATTCCAATGGTTGATCACCTTGGGTAATATTTATACCAATTACCAAACACTCGAGATGGGATTCAGAGACATCGAGGGGAAGAAGATTGTACTGAGGGGTATGTCGACAGGGGCACCCAGGACAGTGTCAGCAAAGAGGATGGAGAGGATCTTAATACATGGGGGAGTAGAATATGTAGCAGAGTGTGTGATCACCACACAGAGGGATTCAGACAGTTTCCAGTAGTATCAGGTATAGATTAGGGATTTGTTGAGTCAGCATGAGCAGGTTTTTGGTCTGATGCATCCAGGGAGACCCCCAGACAGAGGGTTTGATCACACCATTGATATGGAGGAGGGTGAAAAACCCATTATTACAGCACCATATCATCATCCTAGGAGGTTCAAGGATGAGATAGAAAGAGAAATTAAGGAATTGCTAGTGATGGGACACATCAAGCCCAGTAGTAGTCCATTTGCTTCTTTAGTAGTATTGGTCATGAAGAAGGATGGTACTATGAGGATGTGTATATTATCGTTCTTTGAACAAAAAGACAATCAAAAAATAGTATCCTATCCCACGCATTGATGAGTTGATGGATGAACTACATGGGGAAATTTTCTTCTCGGAGATTGATTTACGCTCTGGCTACCATTAGATCAGCATTAGAGAGAAAAATATAGAGAAAATGACATTCAGATGCCATTATGGACATTTTGAGTTCGTGGTTATTCCATTTGGGCTAACCAATGCACCAGCCACATTCCAGTATTGCATGAACCATATATTCCGAGATCACTTGAGAAAATTGGTATTGGTGTTCTTCGATGACATATTGATATACAACAAGACATGGGAGGAGCATATGAAACATTTGGATGAGGTACTCAACATTATGGAGGCACAGTCGTGGTATTCCAAGGAGTCAAAGTGTGAGTTTGGCATGACAGAGTTACTTTACCTAGGTCACATTATCAGCGCACATGGGGTGAAGGTGCATCAGGAGAAGATCAGGGCCATATTGGGTTGTCCAACACCCAGGAATGTGATAGATTTGGGGAGTTTCTTCAGGTTGTACAGCTACTACAAGAGGTTCGTGAAGGGTTTTTCACAGTTGGTGGCACCACTCACCAACCTCACCAAGTGGGGAGCCTTCATATGGATTGACGAGTCACAAAAGGCATTTGAGCAGATGAAGGTAGTCATGGGCACATGCCCAGTACTAGCATTGCTCAATTTCACGCTACCATTTGTTTTGGTGTGATGCATCAAGAGAGGGGATCGGGGCAGTGTTGATGCAAGGGGGACACCCCATTGTATTTGAGAACATGAAGCTCAGCCAGCCATAGAGGTTGTATCTGATTTACAACAAGGAGATGCTAGCAATAATGCATGCTTTGACCAAATTCCGACAGTACTTGGTGGGTAGCAAATTTGTGGCCAAGACAGACCATAATAGCTTGAATTATTTCCTTGAGAAAAAAGATCTCAGCAAGAGGCAACAGAAGTGGGTGACAAAGGTCCAATCCTTCGATTTTGACATAGAGTATGTCAAGGGAAAGAAAAACATTGTAGTGGATGCACTCTCCAGACGACCAACGACTTGTTCCTTGATGGAGATATCAACAGATTGGAAATCACACTTGTTAGTAGAGTATTCCAAGAATAAGTTCGCATGTGAGTTATTGGACGGAAAGGTATAGGACGACAGGTAAAGAGTCATAGATGAGGTCATCTTCTATAAAGACTGAGTCTACCTTGTGCACGTATCTCATCTCAAAAAGAAGATATTGGTGACAGTACATGACTCGCCTTTAGCAGGCCATCAGGGCTTCTTCAAGACATATAGGCAGGTCAGGGAGAGATTATCTTGGAAGGGTCTCAAGAA
The DNA here is from genome assembly GCA_010110895.2 of Picea sitchensis. Classification (NCBI taxonomy): domain Eukaryota; kingdom Viridiplantae; phylum Streptophyta; class Pinopsida; order Pinales; family Pinaceae; genus Picea; species Picea sitchensis. The sequence goes on from SNQJ01S0070050.1 coordinate 64,101, forward strand.
GGATGTGATGAGACATATCAGCAAGTGTGTGACTTGTCAGCAAAACAAGTCAGAGTAAACACTTCCAGCAAGGTTGCTTCAACCACTCCCTATTCCGGAACAAAAATGGGAAAGTATATCCATGGACTTCATTACAGACCTACTTGAGGCTCAGGGTAAGGACTACATATTTGTAGTGGTCAACAGATTGACCAAATTTGTGCACTTTTTCATGATTCCTACAGACTACAGCGCAGTGCAGGTGGCGGATTTTTTCTTCAGAGAGATATTAATACTTCATAGGTTTCCACAGAGTATAGTTAGTGACAAAGACAGTCGATTCATCAACACATTTTGGTAGGAGTTATTCATATTGGTTGGTACGGAGTTGACACCCAGCACTAGTTACCACCCCCAGACTGATGGGCAAACTGAGATAGTCAACAAGTGGATAGAGGGCTACTTGAGGAACTATGTGAACGGACAACAGAAAGCGTGGGTAACGTGGTTACATCTTGGAGAGAATTGTTACAACACTACCTTCCACAATTCCATAGGTATGACCCCATTCAGAGCATTATATGGATATGATGCTACCACTTTGATTGATTTGGTTTTTGGAGAGAGTAGGGCTCCCAAGGCCAAAGGCTAGATAGCAGAGATTTAGGATATTCTCAAGGTATTAAAGGAGAATCTACAGGTGGCGGCGATTCACCAGAAGGTGAATGTAGACAGACACGGGATAAAGAGTATCTTTGAGGTTGAGGATCTAGTATTCCTGAGGCTACAACCATACGGGCATTCATCTTTGAAGAAGAACGGGGAAGATAAGATTAAACCCAGATTCTATGGACTATATAGGGTCATACGCAGGGTAGGTGAAGTGGCCTATGAGTTAGAACTACCAGAGGGGAGCTAGATTCACGACGTGTTCCACGTTTCTTGCCTCAAGAAAGAGGTGGGACAGTTCATTATCACTTCTGAGGAGCTGTCGCCTTTGGATGAGATAGTTAGAGTTGGTTCCGAAAGAGATATTGGAGTTCAGAGAGAGGAAATTGAGGAGTTGGGTCATCAGAGAGTGTTTGGTCATATGGAAGGGACTTCCGATAGAGGATGCTACTTGGGAGAGTGATCACATTTTGCAGCACCTTGGATTGTTGTTGCTTGATGACAAGCAATCTCAGGAAGGGAGGATTGTAATGTCCATAGGAGTGTTGTTGCTTCCTTCCATATGACTTCCCATCAACACAAGTTTTTAGTGTATGAGAAATATGATGGTAGGATGATATACCTTTGTGATGACTCTCCTCTTAGCATTTTTGGTCGTGGTAGAGTCTTGATCAAATTCCCCGATGGCAAAGTAAAGGGGATCAATGGAGTTTTTCACATCCCAGGTTTAGCAGGAAACCTACTATCAGTGAGCACACTTAATGATGTAGGCATGTAGGTTGATTTCTCTGACAAAGGGTGCAAGATGGTCCAAGTAGCTATGGTACTCACTAAGGGTGTTAGTGTGGGCATTTTTTTCTAACTTGATGTGTGCACTATTGAGTGTAATAATTCTTCAATTTCTACAGTGGAGAGATCTATAGGATCTACACCTTCACAGTCAAATCCTCTTAAACAAGCTCTTTCTTTAGAAAGCAAGTTACCTGCAGAGAAGACAATGTTGTGGCACCAAAGATTGGTACATTATAATATCCTGAATCCGCAGATCTGGATATTAACTCTCTATTATCCTTGTTTGTCATAGATCTGATACTCTTTGGGTGGTTGAATGGGTTATTTAGGTTTTTGACTGTGTTTGATAACTTGAATTTAACATGCGTGGTGATTTTGCATGTGGTTTCAGGGGGAACAACTTGTTTAAGATATATTGAATATTCAAGCAATTACAATAATGGCATGCATGTAAAAATAACCAAACCAATCTTCAATTAGACCTTAAAATGACTAGATCTATACTGGAATACTACTAAAAGCATGGAACAATACCTAGAACTAACATGTGTTGCTAGATCATTGGCATGCAAGCCCAATCTGTGACATGTGTGGGTTTATTGTTGCATTAAGTGTTGGATCCACTGTCGGAAGATGAATCTGATGAATGCACGAGCAAGACTCCTCCAAACTTGATGACATCTCTCCCAATGAAGTCACCTTCTTCCCTAGAAGACTCGCCCTGGATGGATCTGTTGCTGCTAGGCTCCTGGATCTCTTTGTCACTGTTGCAAGTAATCTCTCCAACTGTTGGGAATACCCTCATGTTGGCTAACACTGAAAGAGTTGCCCAAGTATATTCCACCGTCGAAATCTGATGGAACCTGTCTCGAATGGAGCTCCCTGTCTCCCTCTCCAATGGGTCGAAAGGAATCTATCTCGCTAGCCCTTTGGATGAGTAGATTTGAGAATTTGTGATATCTCCTATGTCTGTCAAACAAAATGCAACTCCATTGACTGAATGTGACGCCTTGATGGCTAGAAGGCTCAAAAAAATGTGTTGGATAGCTCAAATGAAGTGTCTTCCCCTAATCTCAAATGGGTTCTAAGGGTTTAGGTTCGCTAGGCCTCCTCAGGAAGAGAGACCCATAATACCTATGATGTCTCCTCTAGAACTCATGTTGGAATCTGACTGTTGGAGCTAGATTTATGATCTCCACACTCAATTTGATTGTAGATCTGTAATGAAAGCAATGGTAAACCTGTGTGGTCTCCCCGAATGGCTAGGGTGTGTCTCTCAACATCAAATCCAATCCCTCGGTGTCTTCCTCCTGGAATCCACAAATATCCTCAAATTCACTTGAAACTGGGTTTCTCCTCAGAGCTCTGGTTTCAATTCTCCAATCTTCAATAATCACCCGTTAGGTTTCTTTTCCTCTCCTTATATCCATTGAAACCCTAATTATTCATTGAATTTTCACTTAAACGTTTTTCCTAAGTTTTTTTATTTATATTCACTTAAGAGCTTAATTACCTTTTTCCACTTAGTCACTTAATGTCACTTTCAAATTATAACATTTCCCTAGTGAAATGACATCAAATGAACATGTTCTCATGTTTCTTCTTGGCTATAGTCTAAATGGGATGTTTAGACTACTAAGCCCTCCTCTCTCACTCAGAAAGGAGGCCATTTCTCCCCTAAAAGAAAATGTGATTTTTTATATATACTAGCGAGTTATACTACACAATTATATGACTGTCTTTGCTATCTGTTAGTTGGGATAGGTTTTGGATTTAATTTTTGACATATCTAATTTTTTCAACATAGTAACAAGGTTTGTTTTATTATTAACTGAAATGCAAACAAAGAAGTATAAATTGAACACTAGTTAAAGTTATGTGAAGGTAGTACAAAGAATTTGAAAGGTAATAATGATATTAAAAAACAAGAGAAACAATGAATTATAAATTGAACACTAGTTAAAGTTATGTGAAGGTAGTACAACGAATTTGAAAGGTAATAATGATATTAAAAAACAAGAGAAACAATGAATTATAAATTGAACACTAGTTAAAGTTATGTGAAGGTAGTACAAAGAATTTGAAAGGTAATAATGATATTAAAAAACAAGAAAAACAATAAATTATGTGAAGAATTATAAAAATAAGATGTTATTACATCGATAATATACTGAGACTAGACTCATTTTCAATTAACAAAC
>SNQJ01S0070052.1:19099-46007 GCA_010110895.2 Picea sitchensis
GGCCTTTGAGAACTTTATTGATCAGTTTGAGATCATTCATTATGATGTTACCATGCGGTTGTTCTCACATTCCCTGTCTGGAGATGTTGTTGTGTGGTTTAGATGTCTGGAGGTCAGTTCTATTGGTTCCTGGACCGAGCTATTCCATGTTTTTTTAAAGTGTTGGGGTGAGAAAAAATCCCTTGATCAATACTGGTTTGAGTTTAATGCCTTGAGGAGAGGGGAATATGAATCCTTGGGTGGAGGTTTTACAACATTTATCATAGTATTCCTGTGGATATTAGACCCATAGAGACTACTGCCATGGTGTACTATGACATGGATCAACATCCAGAGCTTGTCCTTCTCCTGAGAGAAAGGAAATATTCATCGTTAAGAATCTGATCTAGAACAACAACAAGGAAGTAGGTATGATTCATAGTTGGAATCAGGTTCTTCAACATTTGCATATTTTTCTATGGGCAGGAATGCATATTGATCTTATGATCAGTTTCTAGAACATTTTGAGCATGTAGCAGTGGTTGATTACATAGATAATTGTATGTTCTTGGCTAGTCATAGTTATGATGTTCTAAATCCTGCTGCATCTTTATCTTGTGACCATTCTTATGAAGAAGAGATGGCAACATTTGATGATCAAGAGTTGGTTTCAAAAGAACAAGGAGGGAATTTATCTGCAAACAGAGAGAATTTTACATAGGAGTAGCCTGGTCTTCTATAGAAGCCAGGATTATGTCACATTATTCATGATCCTGTGGCCATATACATGGAGGCATACATTTCATATTTTCTAAAATTTTCAAATTGCATTACTTCACCAATACTCACAGGTGAGTATGGTGTTATGAAAGGTTTCCAAGACCACACTATAGATCTTTTTCCTTTATTAATTAAGGAAAAGCATCGGGTGGAAATCAACTATCCTAAACTCACAGAAAACATAGAGTAGCATGTAAAGGAGGAGCTCAGTGGGCAATTTATCTCCATTCCAGAACCTATAATTGAGTAGGTATCACCTGGTATCATCCAGCCTGCATCAGTTCTCCACCCACCTGTGCACTCTGAGAACATCACACGATGGGTGAGCTGCAATAAAGGATGAGATCTAATTTCTTACCAGTTGAGCTCCCCTGATTATAAATTTTGTGACCCTGTGGGATTATATATGGAGCTATGTTTTCCAAAAGAATTGGAGCCTGTAGATTTATTCACCTTATCATCATTTGGGGGTATAGTCAATGTTCCAATCCATGTCCTTGTTTTTCTAGCACACTTCCTTAGCCTTTTGTGGATTATCTGCAGTAAAGAAAAGGATCATATTACCGGACAGTCTGGGTGGCTATGGTGGAATTTTTCTTTCACCTAGAGCTTTGTAAAAATAAATTAGCTTAGGTTTTTGTACATAAATAAKMTCTATCAGGAGAAGATGTGTTTCCTTTATGTCTGTAAGCAGAATAGTGTGCGGGTCAGCCTGGATTCTTGAGCAGGATTTTTTTTAGCATGACTCCATAGCCCAATACTAAGGCATTGAAATTGMAAAAAGAGTTCTTAGAGCCTCGCAGTGAGGATTCTATCCCCCATGGAGCATAATGTTAACACATATCCACATTATTTCKCCTTAGCTCCTGCATGTTGACGCCCACGTATTCTCAGTCATCATTTTGTCACCACAGCCTCCCACTTGGTCGCCATCCAGTCAACTTTCATGTCATTTGCGCCAAAACCTCGTTAGCATCCAACGCAGATTTAGATGGCCAAGATCAGGGTAAGTTTGTCACGTTTCCAGGTGTCGAGTTGACTCAGACCTATCTGGACCTTAAGAAAGATAGTTAATGAAGTTGGAGAGCAGTGGTTGAACATTTTTTCCCCCATAAATGGAAAGCTCAAAAGGACTTTCAGCAAGTCAGCTCGTCTGCAGGTCCATCTTGAAAACCGAAAAATTAGCAGGAGTCGTTCGATTTAGAGGGATGCGTGGCACCAGATCCAAGGATTCACAGTTTTGCAAATCGAAGTTTTTAGCATGGAGTCATTTGGATATTTTGAATGGTCGATGGTTGAGCTAGGCTACCGATTGTAAAAAAAATTATGAAGCTTTGGTTGTGTATTTTGATTTGAGACTGTCAAATTAATAGAAGTCAGCTTATTTCCATCTCTTTGTTCATCTGTGTTGAAACACTCGGGTATGGATGATCCAACAAAGGATTGTTATGATGTTATAATGTAGGTTTGATTATAATTGCATTGTGATCGGTTTTACTCAGTTCCTTGTGTTGTCTTTTCCCTCTTACACTAGATGGCTCGGGCATGTAAGATCCAGTCGATTCGTTGTAGTTGCAGGATGATGGAGGTTTGATCATTTTGCTGCTGCAGTTGTGTCGTTTGGACATATTGCAGTGTCTGAAGCTTGAGCTCAAGAGTGATCTTGAGTCTGAGCTTTTCTTCTCTGAGTTGCTGGAAGGCCTGATGCCCATAATAGTCTCGTTCACATTTCTCATAAAGTCTTCTCTCTTCTCACATTTAAACTCATTTTCCTGACTGAAGTTAATTTTGGTCCTCACTTCCCTATGCATTTTTGGCCTATTTTTCTGAGTTAAAATGATATCATCTTGAGTCTATGCCCATTTGAGCTCATATAAAACCAACATGTGACATATAAAACTCTGATGGGTATTGGGATTACTCTCTCTGCAATCGGAGAGTGACTTCTAGTGCTAACAGATACCATGTTGATTTTTCAATAAGCTTGGCTTAAGCATGAAGTTCATTCCATTTTAGCATTTTACTTAAACCATAGACAATTTGTTGCAGTAACCAAGATCACAAGAAGAAACACCATGCACAAGTACACAAGAAGTGTCATGGGAAACCCTTCTCAACAAGGGAAGAAAACCCAGCCAATCCTTTGCTATATTCTTCAAGAGAAATACCTCCACCACCATAAACACTTATCACACAAAAGGGTGCTCACAACCCCTATAAACCTAGCGCCCAAGAGAGGTGTGCACTTTTCCCAAGAACAAGTGTTTGCTGAAATTTCCAAAATTACACTTGTGATTATTATTCCTCAATGGGGAATTTACCTTTATTTATATTAGAATGAACCTTTCAACATAAGTGTTTATTGGCACAACAGGTCCAACCTCAATAACGTATAATATAATTAATAATTACCATATTTATTATCTTTTACATTAAGGTGGGACTGACCTCCCTTTACATAAAAATTAGCATTACAGGTAAGTTTGACTCTTAAACAATATAGAAATTGATCTCATACACCCACTAGTGCTCAGCCACCAGGGGCACATCCATCTGTGCTCAACCACAGGGATGTCTCTCTATCTCACTACGTCAGAAAGGAGAACCACACTCACTAGTGCTCAGCCACTAAGATCACGTTCACTTGTGCTCATCCACAAGCACGTCCAACTCAAAATATATTTTTTCTCACTGCGTTACATAGGAGGGTCATCTAGATTTCATCATCTCAACTCTCTTCTCAAAGGAGGCTAATACATCGTTTCGTTTCTGTCTCAGAATGATGGACCCAGCTCATGGGATTTCACACGTTCACCTGTGCTCAGCCACAGGCACGTCCAACTCAGCATATCTTCTTTCTCACTACGTTACACAGGAGAATCATCTGGAGTTCATCTCAACTTTCTATAAGGAGGAGGCCAACACAACGTTCCAGTTCTGTCTCAGATAGGAATGACACACCCAACTTAGGGGCTCTCCCTTAGGTCTGTGTCCTGGAGGATGTCTCATGCAGATGTAATCATAAACAATCCTTTTCATCTAAAAGTATTCCATGGTTCACACAAGAGTTGTGATCCCTTCTCTACTAAATTATACAAACACTCTCTTTCTCATGGGAATATGCATAGGAATTTACATCTAAATAGGAAACATTATCATCCCAATCACTCATATAAGATGGCATACATAAGGGTAAATCAATTTTATTGTGGCAGGGTGTGACATTTCCTGTTACAAGGGTTCATAAGCATGCATAACTAGAATCATGTTTAATATCCATTAAATTACTCAAATTGTTGGTAACGGTCCCATAACAATCCCAATTCACCTAATATTCATAAATAAGGATCATAAGGGTAAGATTATAGCTTAAATATGAAATTTACCATGGCAAGTAGATTACCCGTTCCATTTAAGCATACAATCTTTCTCCAATATATAATCTCAATCTACAACATTGTCTTTACTTATATAGAGATTGCAAAGGGAGAGACATTCTCACAACCAATTTCACTAACAGTAATTGTCTCAGACATTTAATAACCAAGACTTGTATTAGTTGCAACTTACAATTGTCCACTTAATGGAGCAAAGCATAACATATAGAATGCTAACTATTACACAGACACACCTTTATCATGCCAACTAATTCATTACTCAGCTATAGATTTTACGCTACATCTCATAACAAACACAATCTACATTATCTGAGTGTTGTAACATGACTTCTTAGGAATGGAATCATCCCTCTAATCATTCATTCYAAATGAAAGTACAATTTTCACGTATACACTTATTCTTTCATSCAGTTCCAAAATTGATTACACATCTTATCAAATTCAAGAATACATTCATAATTCAACTTGACTGTCAGTAAATTTCAATGCAAAATCATAACACTTATCTAAACATGAGCTTCCCATCAAACTGATTAAGGGTAAGTGATTTTCCATCCAACTATAGTTTCAGCTACACTTGATATTTATACAAATCGCCACCCCCTAGCAAGAACATGATACCACAAGGATGAAAGTAGGAAAAACTTGGAAATTAAGGGCAAGTGGAAAACTCTTCAAGGGTTAAATCTCATAGGAAATCTCCTCATTGACTCTCAATACCCTCACAATTCTAGGCACCCCTTATGTTGGCTCAGCACTACACAAGAGAAAGCTTCCCCTTCATTGTTTTATAGTCCCTTAGGGAACTCCTTCAATGTTTCTCATGCACCCAGAGAGGCTCGAATTCATTGTCATGCATTCTAACAATTCCATAGAACTTCCCATATGAATTTTAGAGTTCGAATCAAGGGAATTTTAATTTGTTAACTCTCGGCTCAACCTAACTCACGTTCATCTCTCAGTCCCTTCTCCTTTGCATCTCGAAGTCTCTTCCATTCCTCCCCCTATGTAATTCTAGGGGCCATCCATCATTTCAATCGATGTACTTTCATGTCCCATGCATTTGTTGTTGAGGAGACTTCCTCAACTACCACCCCAGGCTCAATAACTATTGGGAGGGGACACTTCAACTAACCTTTTGCATTCAATGCTTTGAGCTAGATGGAAAAAATGAGTGGGACATTTTCAAATTCAAACATCAACAAAAATGGTTTTGGCAAGGGTTTCTTGGAATTATTTACAAGGTGAACCCCCAAATCCCCCTCATTGTTCCCTACTCGTGGTATCATGGTCCCTATAGGCGCTCATGCCTGATTCAGTTGTTTGGAATTTTTATTAATTAAACAAAATACATATACAATGTTTTTTTATTTATCTAGTTCAACTTGGCATGGTAATGAAATATTCATGCCAAAATAAGATGACACGAAACATAATAATTACATCTTAAACAAGGGGTCAAAATTGGTATGTTACATTAGTTGGTTGTGAAGTATAAAAAAATATAGTTTGGGCAACCAAATTTGTAGAGGAAGGTAGTTGAACTATAGGGAGCTACACCAGTAAACCAAATAAAACATAATCAAAGGTATTCTTCATCACTCCATAACTATTGTTATCAATTGCTAAATTGTATTATAAATTGTTCTAGGGATTTATTTATGCTATGCTTGATAGTTATGTATAAATGTTTAAATTCTCCTACTTAAATTGCATTTACATATCTTCAATAGTTATGTATAAATGTTTAAATTCTCCTACTTAAATTACATTTACATATCTTTTACAATAACATATCAGAAAAACAAATAAATATATTTTAAAGAATAGATTAATACTATACAAAAATTCATTCCATTTCTCATTCTAAAATGTTACAAAATAGATAGAACTCTTATAGAATAAGTAGTTAATTTGCAACACCCATTAAAGAGTTTGGATACCTAAGGATGTTACACATACATGATATGCACATATATAATATGTAATTGACAATCCACTTCAAGTAAAGTAATGGAAGGAATGATGGTCACTTAATCCATAGAGTACACATATAATTTCATCTAAATATTTAAATATATAACCAATTACAATATATTGATGCATTCCATATTTATAACATTTCATTACTCTTTTTTGTCCTTAATTTTGATTTTAGTATTACAAATAATAATAATATATAATAATTTCATGAAATTAATTTTCTCCATAAATTTAATAAACTTATTGATTTTCATCTTTGCTATGTGTACTCCAAAGAATACAAAGTTCTATCCTACAATATAAACTAAAAGGCTATGCTCTATAATGAAAAGTCATGTTCAGGGAGAAAAAAAATTGCATAAGCATATACATCTATTCCTAAAATATCAACAAGAAGGTGATGCTCAATGATCTATAATGTTTGGGCACGCTAAAGAAACATAAAAAGTCAAAGAAACATAAAAAGTCAGGAAGAAAGCTAAAGAAACATTAAAAGGCAGGAAGAAAGCTAAAGAAACATTAAAAGGCAGGAAGAAAAAAAAAATTGCATAAGCATACATCTATTCTTAAAATATAAAATATCAACAAGAAGGATATGCTCAATTATCTATAATGTTTGGGCATGCTACAGAAACATAAAGAGAATATAAATTGCAAGAGCATTTATATAATACAATTAAGTTTCAAAACTTATATATAGCTCAGAGAATTTTTTAAGTATTTTTTGTCATTTTGAATGAAAACTCAATAATATATATTTATTAAGCATTTAACATATCACTTGTATTAATTAAAAAAAATAAAAAAAAATAACAATTATTAACCTAATTTACATACATTATCCTTTATATAAACACTTGTTACATTTAGAGGAATCTAAATTTGAAATTCAAATAAAAATAAAAATATAAAAATGAAATTTAAATAAAAATAATATATTACAATTTACATACATTATCTTTTATATAAACACTTATGTTACATTTAGGAATCTAAATTTGAAATTTTATATAAACACTTATGTTAAATTTAAAGGAATCTAAATTTGAAATGAAATTTAAATAAAATTAATATATTAAAGTAAGAGGACAATCCTAACCTACAATTAAGAAAATAAATATACAATTTAATAATTCTAACATACAATTAAGAAAATAAATATACAATTTAGCAAATGAAAGAAAAAGATTATCCTTTATATAAACTCTAAACTTGAAATGAAGTTCAAATAAAAATAATATATTAAAGTAAGAGGACAACCCTAACCTACAATTAAGAAAATAAATATACAATTTAGCAAAAGAAAGAAAGAGATCAGAAAAAAACCTACAATTAAGAAAATAAATATACAATTTAGCAACCCTAACATACAATTAAGAAAATAAATATACAATTTAGCAAAAGAAAGAAAGAGATCAGAACAAAGAATGAAGCAATCAGAAATAGAGGAGTGTGAGATAACATAATGTCATTATCTTCACTTAACCAATATATCACTGTGTTTGTGAAATGTTATATGTAAATCTTATGAATAAGCATATGTAAATCTTATGAATAAGCCGCTACCAGACTGTCTTTCCATTGTATTATGAAAATAAATCAAATCATAGCACTGATGATCTATCTGATTATGATTTCAGGCATAATAATGCTTCCAACTCTCGATTTCTTTGCTCCAGTTGCTGTATACGCTTCTTCAGATAAATCACGTAATCTTTTGTGTTTTCAAGCACTGTAACTCTGCTTGCATTCTATCTCGCACAACAATTAACAATGAACAATTACAGCCACAAACCAGTCAGTCACGGTAACAAGATTTCAAGGAGAGCAAAAAGAAAACCGTGACCTAAAAACATTACCTTCGGATTCACAGGCACTAAAGTCCGTAAAGCAGAGAATACATCGCCCATCTGTGCTCGCCTCTTGCGTTCAGCTACAACATGGTGAATAGCAAGCTTGTTGTAATTATTACTGGGAACGGCCCCAGAAGATTCCTCGTTAGAACTCAATGGTCCAAGAATTTTATGGTTCTTGATGACATTCAAGAAACGGAAACAACGCTTCTGCAAAGACGAGTAGTTCTGGGGCTTGCAGAAACGTGGTAAAACAGGGTTTATAGACTTCCATCCCACAAACGAGCTGTTTCTTTTATGATTAAAAGAGAACCCTAATCGACTCCAATTACCGTTGATCTCTTCAGCGGGCCCTGAAATAATGGATTCCTCCAGTTGAACTGCGGGCTGCGAATTACCAATACCCATCTGACTGTGTATAAGGAGATCCGAGGAGGCGAGATCGTTAGATGGTGGAGGTAAACAAGAGCAAAGATAATCGGCAGTAGCAGATTCAGATGAATCTGCTTGCCTGTGATCGGTCAAGGGGTCGATGAAATCAAGTTCACAAACGTCGTAATCATCAATTGTGCTGTGATCTAATAACAAATTGGGAGAAGACGGTGGAGAGCACATGCTATCTACAAGCTCAGGAAGTTGCAGGAGGGAAAAACTAAATGGTCTGTACTCTGCAGTATTATTTACCCTAATCCTATCTGCACTACTTGCAAACTAATCAGATCAGATCAGGTCCAGGTTTATCACACGATACACCATGAGCATGCCCAGAGAGAAAATTTATACTGAATTGTTTACATGCAACAGACTGTAATTAGGTTAACTAATTCTGATTGCACGAAAGATAGGACTTACATGTGGGGTGGGCGAGACGCAAAGCTGCCAGCCACTGCATTATTGCCAATCAGCAAATACCCATGAAGAACGATTGCAATAAAACATAGACAAACTGTTAAACCTGCAACTGACCGACAAATATCGGATTACCAAAATCTTCGAATGTGAACAACCATTGGTCAGTATTGAATGTTCCAGAGAAAAACAAATAATCCATGAGATATTTATAATAATAGACAAGAGCAAGAAAGATTTGCAACGTGCTTCAATTATAAAAGATGTAGGGTACATTTTGGCAATTTTTTCAAAGTTGAACGTGACATTGATTTGAGCCCATGGACCCACACATTTAGATTCGATTAAAATTAGGCATTTTTAGATTAAGGACATTTTCTTAATCTAAAGTTTAAGAGAACATGGCTTTCCCTATGTGGCAAAAACACACTTGTGAAAATGAAGGTCAAGCTTTTGAAAATAAAGTAATCAATTGTAAGATTTATTTACATAGATATAATTTTTTTATATAAATATAGGTTAAGTTTTATAAATATATTGTATAATTTTTTCAAATAAATTTTTAAATATATTGAAAATAAAAAAAAAATTATAAAAATGAAATTTATTTTTATATTTAATTGTAATTTATTTATATAAATATAAATTTTCCAAATATATTAATAATAAATAGATGTGTAAACTTTGAAATCAAATTGCTAATAATGAAGTGAAGTTAATTTATTTGTATAAATATAAGCTTTATAAATATATTAATAATGAGTAGGCTTGAAATTTTTAAATCTATTAATAATGAGTAGATTTGTAAATTTTGAAGACAAGTTGACACAGATAATAATGAAGTTGATTTATGTATAAATGTTTATATTAACAAGTGTTGCATAGCAGCTTAGTCCCTTCCAAATAAATTTGAAGCTATGCCACACTACGATAGTCATCAAGGGTTATGTTGGATTGTGATGTTCCCTAATGATTATGTTGCATTGCAAAGTTAATCTTCATTATGTTATGTTGAATTTTTACATTCCTCAATGGTTACATCACATTGCGACATTCATTAAGTGTTATGTCGCATTTGATGTTCCTTAAGGGTTATGTTTAAGTGATATGTCCATGAATGGTCATGGAGCATTGTTATATTCATCTTGGACGACTTATAAGGAATTGCTATGTTCCTCAATGGTTATGTTGCATTATGTCATTCATGAAGTGTCATGTCACATTGTGATGTTTCTTAATGGCTATGATGCATTGTGGCATGAATGATTATGTAAGTGTCATGTCAAGACAGATGTTTCTTAATGGCTATGATGCATTGTGGCATGAATGATTATGTAATATTGTGACATTTATGGATATCTCACATTGTGATGTTCAATCATAGTCATACATCCATATTCATCCTATTGTTGTTGGGGAAAATTCACGGACTAGCAACAGAGTTCCGTAATTTCTACGTAGATATCACCTATCAGAACACTTTATATCTTCGTCCCTAGATTTAAATCCCCTTTCTTAGTAAATGCATGGAAGATCAACCTACCAAGCATCGCATTTGATGTGCTCCATCCTCCAAGGTGCTTGCATTATTTGTTCTCAATATCTTCCAAAGTTGACCTCAAAAGATCCAAGATGGGCAACAATCCATGCATGCATACTACTTATATACTAAAGGGTTAGAAATCCAAACATAAAATAATCAAAACTATAAAAACATTGAATTGGGACTCGAAAGCACTTTCTTTATTATTATTATTTAAAGTGATTCAACTTACAAAAGTTGAAACCGGCCACTGCTCTTTGAACTTGATCCTGGGCTCCTATTCTTCTGTTCTTCAACTGCTTTGATTTAAATCTTCTTTGGCATTAGAAAAGGCTAAAGGGTTGGGACAATGGGAATACGTAAATGGGCAAGAGTTTCTTTGCTATATTTTTCCTCTTTCAAAGGGTACCCTCAATTTTTTATAGGTTACAAGGAGCTAGGTATTTGGACAAAAACCTCAGCCATGCATGGCCGGGAGTTTAAATTAACTCACCCATAGCTTTTTGTTCTGGCCGGGCAACTTTCCTTTTCATGCTTTTGTCGGTCCACGCTGGTTGTTTGACGAATAGCCATCGTACACGCTGCAATAATGGATTAAGGTGCATGGGCCTTTATTCAAGAGTATTTTCAAAGAGTTGTTCAAGAGTGTTTTGGCAAAGAAGGGATATGAGTTGGCCCGGATGCCGTAAGCATGTGGTGCAATTTAGGGTTATGTGATGCCCCTAATGTGAGGTCAAGAGCACTGGCTTTTATTGAAATACATTACCAATATTTAACATGTACGAACATTGAGCCCAAGGATCAGAACCGGAGGTGTCATTCAAGAAATAAAATGTCTCACCGAGATGGCATAACATGCTCGATAAAGATAGAACCACATGACTACCAATCAAATAATCAGATCCATGCCAAATAACTATAAAGAGTAGCCAACAACAATTACACAAAGTTGGAGCTTACATCCTCAAATCAAAAGATAGACATATGAGTATCCATATCTTCCAAGATGATTCGCCTGAAGTGGCTAGAGATGATCTTCGAGCTCATAAAACAACTTCAAAATATTCAAAACTCGGGTAGGAGGTTAATATGAGTGTACAACTTCACAACCCAGAGGTCTTCAATGGCTCGTCAATCATGGACTTGATAATCTTGATGATCGTGACAAGGCTTCATGGATTTCAAACAAGACTTGATTGGACTTTCAGATGCACAGCATATGACAAGAAACATATATTGCGCAGGGGCCTAATTCCAGCTTAGCTTACAAACTTCCCTTGATAATAGAAGTACCACAAGTGATGAGATTCAGGTAGCATGTATGTTAATCAAAAGTCTACGAAGAAGGAGATATAACGAAACTCTCCATATGTTTGGAAGAATAACCAAACGGGTGAGGACACAACTCAGAGGCTTAGAAAAGTTTCCTAAGGTCGTACCACATCCCATAGTCCGATGAACAAATGGGATGATGTGCTTTATCCAAGGGCTTACTCCATTATGAGTTGCCAATAAAGAAAATATTTCTTTTCCTTCCTCTTTTAGTATTTTGATTTTTTTGGTTCTTTTTGATAATTGTGAAAAAGAATAAAGGAATATTATGTTACAATGGAGGAATCAGTATTGAAAACATACAAGTTCATGCACAAGGACAAGACTGATGTTCTAGTAAAATGACACTTCGAAAAACCTCCAACAATCTCCAATAAAGAAGCAGACACGTAAGCAACCGGTCACAAGGTTGGTGTATAATGTATGCAAATGCGGTTAATAAACACACAATGGTAACATCCTCTCGATGTAAGTTTAATAAGCCCAAAGAAGGTAAGCTCATGGTTTTTCATATTTAGAGAGGTTCAAAACATAAAAGGAGACTTATTGGGGTACCTTTTTCAAGATAGTCTAGTCGGCTCAAAAGGGATAAAGTAGCATCGATTAGACGCCAATTCAAAACCATTTTAACGAAAAGGTGACAAGGACAAGATCACTCGCCATTTTTTTCATTTTTAAGGAGTCTAAAACTTAACTATGGACTCGGGCTAAGAAGATTCTTCCGAAATAATTTAACGAGTGTGAAAGAATACAAGCTCACTGCAGATCTTTTCAATTTTAGGAGTCCGAAAGAGCTTAACTATGGACTCCCTGCGGGGTTTTTCGTAGTTTAGTCCTCAAAGCCCAAGAAAGGGGTAAAATTATACCCGATATTACTCTTCTAAAGAACAAAAGTTCCATAAAGTATAATTTTGTCTTCAGACAAATTGACCAACCGGACCAAAAGGTAACTCGCCTGGACAGACGTGCGGACTTCAAATTCTTAGTTTGCATCAAGTGTGAAAGGCCACAAGATCAGCTCGGTAATCTATTAATGTTTAGAGGGTCCAAAAGGGATTAAAAGGAGACCCAAGAAGTTTTTGGGAATCTTGAGGGTGAGATCAAGAGCAAAGAAGAATCATGCAAATGAGGTCACCAAACTCATATTCAGAAAGACTATAAGGACTCCCGAGCCTATAGTGCTTTTAGAGACTCAAGATGGACACCATAATGCAACCAGACTCCACCTAGGGCATCCATGTTCCGTAAGCTCTACCGCCAAGTTGAAACACTTCTAAAGAAGATATGATGGTTCTGCGTCACAACCCGATGGGATCGATCCTATGGTAGAGGAAAAGACAACGAGACACAAAATTCGGTGTAATAACCTAAGCTATATGCCTGTTGATTCTGAAAAATTTCATGGACCGGCCAAAATTTTCTCAAATCCCAAAAATTGTCCCAATACTCGGTCAAATCTCTCCTATATAACTCTTGAATCATTCTAAATGGTTTTTTGTATAAATAAATTGATAAGGGAGGCCAAAAGTGACAAAAAGAGGCCAAAAGTCTATAAATAGTTATACCTATTATCACCATTGTTGATTTGGAAATTGACTCGGAGCCAAAAGACTTTGCTAAAAACGGTGATTCCGGGAGCTACAGTGACTAAACTAACTTCCGCTTTGACCAAGTAAGTAAAAAATCCCCTATCTAGCTTATTCAATTCTTCAATTTTGCTTTTAAGTTTGGTTTTTGGGGCGCGAATTTTTAAAGAATGGGTTCTAGGTCCACGTGGCTGTCTCTCGATACATTTGTACATCGCCGATCGCCACTTAGATAAATAGACGCGGGACCCCCCTTTTTATAGAAAAAGAACCAAATAGCCCTTACTAAACCTCATGAACTTTGTTGTGTTGGCAGGATGTGTCCACTAGAGGGAAAGGAAGCATGAAGAAATTAGTGAGTTACTTGCGGGAGATCCGAATGTCGTAACTGTGTTGATGCAATGTGGTTTCGGTTTAATTTTTTGTGTCCTTTTATGCAAGCACAACCAGGGCTACTCAATGCCTTGATTGACTATTGGCACCTCGATGCGAGGCCTTTATGCTAGAGGGGAAATCACCGGTGCCCACCACCGAGGATATCTATTTTTTTAATGGCCTCTCAAGGAGAGGGGAACCACTAATTTCAAGACGTCACGCCAGGGTCTTCTTAATATATCGAAACTAATAGCCCTACACTGTGAGGCTAGGAAAAACCGTTTGACCTCCTAGGTGCCCATTAGTAAGATCACTAACATATCACAGGCTTATATTATTACTCGACATGATTTTCATCGGTTCAACAAATTTTGCATCGCATCCAATTTTATTAAATGAACTGTGTTATCCAAAGGTTTGAATGCACAGATTTTGACTAGATTACTCAATTACCACTTGAGGTATGAAGAGGCAACCATGATTCACACGGACATACATAGGAACTTCGGTTCGGACGATTTTGTGTTCATTCCTTTTTGAGAGAGTTCCTGAAATTTTAGTCCGGAAGTGGTACGAGGACATCGTGCCTCTTTTTTCCCCGCTATATGTAGATGGGCAAGATATCTATGGACAGGTGGTGGAAGGACCAATGAGTCCTTCGTTGATGATGAATAGACTTCTTATGCGGGTTGTCACCAGATCCCCCGCGGATCGAGGATTACCCTTATGCAAGGATAGAATTTTCTAGAGATCTCGAGATACTTCGTACCTCCCGGGAGTGAACGAGGGAGATGGGTAGGTCTCCACCCTTTGTAGTTTCTTTTTTTTGTTTGGTATATGTAATTTTTATGTCGCTTTTGTTATATATATCATTTTTATGGCGCTGCAGCATTTGACGGGCATACGTTTGTTGCATGCATATGTGGGACCCGTAAGCAATTCGCCGACATGAATGGAATGTGCATCAGCCCTTGGCCGGTCGAATTGCCGGCCACGGGGACCAAGAAGAGTGGAACCCTCCCCTGCACCAGGAGGCCGAGAGGGTCTCTGATGAGCTGAGCTTGAATCACCACACTTCACTGCGATAATCCCTACGCGTAGATAGAGGACTGGTCACATCCATGCCCTCATGTGGGGGCACCGTGACGCGGGGTCCATTGTTTAGGCGCTAGCCCATGCCAGGACTATTATAACAAGGCCCATAGGCCCTTAACCAATTTAGATTTACGCCACGAAAGCACTACTTGTATATATTTTGAGGGTATGTTCTGACTCATATTATCCCATTTTTAGTGCTTGCATCCATCTATGTACTCTAGTTATTTTATGATGTTATATATAGTTTTGATCTTTGTGTCTTATGGATCACGTGTGAAAAAACGTATTTACATGCTTATGTCAATGTTCTTTATATGTGCAAAATGCCAATCTAAAACATTTGGATTAGCTAGAGATATCTGGCAATTTGGTTTAATCTCCTAGAATATGAAAAATATGTAATATAATCAAAGCTCGTTCTAAGAGACGTACCCTAAAAAATCATCAGTGTAAAGTTGTATCATGAACCCGATACTCATGAAGGACACGTACCATTGATTTAGACAGACCCGTGAGATGAGATACCCAATGACAATACGCCACGGGCAAAATTTCAATAACTCCACTATACTCTCACGACATTATTTGTGGTGGCCTACCTGCCATACCCGTAGATAATAATTGGCCCTTCGAGGGTGTAAAGATTAACCAAGTCGCAGAGGCAAGCCTCCATGTGTGTCAATTAGCACCATCTACATACCCAACTAACACTCCTAATCACTTTGACATCCGCCATGTTAACGAAAGATAACAATGACACGCCTATAACACTTAAAAGAAACTAAAAGTAATAGTACAAAGATTATATATGTTACAAAAGTTACCACAAATGACTACTTATGAGTAATACTCTTGAGGTAGAGCCCATTTCTAGCGTTCACCAAAGAATTCCCTTCAAAATCAACCAAATGATATGCCCTTTAATACCTCTTTATGATGAAGGGTCCAAACCACACGGGTTTTGAATTCTCTTGTTCCCGTAGGGTCCTTATCTTGGTCATAGACCAGATAAGGTCACCGAGAAAATCCGAGGATGAACGAACCTATCATACTCCATTAATTTGACCTTGTTTGTGATCCTGTTGGCCGTACGATCATGACGCTGCTCATTGAGCCGCTAAAGGTATAATAACCGCTCTTCAAATGGAGAAGTGTCTAGAGATAATTGTACTGCCAAATTTAGAAACGGGATCTGACATTCGATGGGAAAAACTACCCCCAACCCGTGAAAACAAGTAAAGGTGAGAACCGCTGCGCCTTAACAAAACGTTTGGTAACCTAATAACGTCGGTAGCATAACATCAAAATGCCAATTTGACTTGGTTGAGTTGATAGTTCGCTATAAAATAGTCTTAAGAGTTTGTTTTCATAGATTCCACCTGAACATTCGCTTGAGGGCAGTAGGGTGATGAATGATCTGGCCGTAACCCAATCTTGATGTTAATTTGGTCATCATTTGGTTTTGAAATTGACTACCATGGTCAGTAACAATATCTCTCGGAACACCGAACCTTGCTATGATCTCGCTGAATAAGAAGAGAGCTGCTCTCTCCATCATATTTAACTGTTGGCATAGCTTCCACTTCGCGGAAGTAGTCACAGCCACGATTATAGTTGGTTCCTCACTGAAGGGGAAGAAGTGGTAATCCCCACTTAGTGAATGGACCAACCACAATGACGGGAAACATGGGAGCTGGATGCCCTCATTTTCCTTGAGAAGATTTGGCACGATGGAACTTCTTGACCGACTTAACACAATACTTTTATAAGCCGCCGGGCCGAAGTAACCTACCCGAGAATATCGGGTTGTTGCCAACAAACAAATAACCGCCACAATCTTTGGTATTATAATCGTTGAGTATGATGATTTCGTCTCATGTGAGATGATCGACATAAGATGCATTCTACACCTCTATGATACAACGCATCATTGAGTATGAGATAGTTCTGTGCCTGATGGTGAATTTTTTGACACTCATCAGGGGAGGCAGAAATGGGGCACTTCAAGGTATGGTGATAGAATAGTATATTTCCATACTAGGGGTTTGAAGATGTGATCAAAAACATCTCTCCCCAGATAGGCAATTCTTTTTAGGCAATAACGCCAATTCCGACTAACCGGAAGTTCAAATAAGCTCGTACATCCGAAGACTTTTGACTTCTATTGAAAACGGGTCTAAGCTAAATTTCACTGAGGATGACTATCCATCTACTGATTTTTTTGCCTATAACCTATCGTGTCAACATGTATTGGAATGGATTCAGGACAACAATGATGGTGGTCTTGTGAAACAGAATAACGACGAATCGCTGAACGTATGAACTTCCACCAACGCTAAAGTTTTCGATAGCGAGAATAATTGAGTTTCGGCCCCTACTTGCGGGCCTTACCGTAATAGATCACAGATTCTAAGAACAAATCATCTTCTTGAACTAAAAAAATGCCAATGGTTGACTTTGCGAAAGCCATATATAATAAGAAATCCTGTTATAGTTAGGTGGTCGGAGAGAGGTGCGCAACAGGAGGGCTTGTTTTAATGCATCGAAAAGAGCATTGATGGCATCGTCCCAAGAAAAGGGAACATCTTTCTTCAAGAAGTTTATAACCTTTGGTGATTTGGCATACATGGCGAAGCATCGTAAAAAGTTTTCATTCTTGCCTTGTAGACTTAAAGTTGAAGATTGTGTGGAGGTGGGCAACTGGATTATTGCCTCCACTTCGAGAGGATCGACCATGATCCCTGCTTGTTGATATGATAAATCCTAACAAACGCCCCGGATACATTAAGCCGACTTGTTTGGATTCGCTTAATCCTGAAGTAGCGATAGTGTTCGAATATTAGTCTAAGGTGTGTAGGATGATCCATTCTCTAATATGATCGTGATGCTAAATCATTGGGGTAGGCCTCGACTATATGCTGAGGGTCATGAAAGAAAAAGACATGGCCCACTAGAATATGGCTCCAAAGATTTTTAAGGCCAAAAGGCATCTTAATGACATGCGAATGTACCCCATGGACAAAATGAATGTTGTTTGTGTTGGTCTTCGGGTTTGATTTGGATTTGATTATATCCCTAAAAACCGTCCATGAAAGAAAAGACACAACCAAAGACATTCATCAATGATCCGTCAATGAATGGTGTTGGAAAATATTTTTGGGATATGCCTTTGTTCAAATCATGAAAATCGGTACATACACGTATCATGCCTTGTTTCTTATTGATCGGCACAGGATTTGACTTACTGAGTCAAACGGATAGGATAGATAAAACCTACCTTTAGCAATTTCAACCTCAATCTTGATGGCTAATACTTTCTTGGGATTAACTGGACAAAAACTTTGTCAATAGGTTTGGCATCGTGGATACGCTAGATTTCTTAAGGTTCAACTATTTTGGATCGAGCAATTCGGAATTTCCTCATAAGACCGTGCAAAACGCCGCGGAATTCTTTGAAAAAAGATCTCGTAGATTTGAATCTCTTCGGAGAAATCCGCCCGACAAGACGCTTCCACGCCAGGGTTTCGGGAGACGTTGATTGGTATAGTTTCAGCCATAGTTTCCATATTTCCCTCGAAGCATAAATTTCATGTGTAACTAAGAGATTAATAGGACACGATCGATCTCCCGTCATAGTCACGGCGAATTCTCCTCGCCGATTCCTACTTTAACTCTAGGAGAAAATATGATTTCCAGATGAAGATCTTCCCAAGGTTTGTCCGACTAGTCATTGCTTCAATTAAAACTTCATCAGAAGGCAAGACTAAAACTAACGAATCGATATCGATAAGAGAACCCTGAGCCCAGATAGGTTCTATGATCAACTCTTTGCAAGAGTCGATCGCTGTTGGCTAAAGCCATGGACTAAAAGAGCACGCCTTACTCGAACAAAAAGGGCATGGGTACGTCTCGAGAACTGCCTCATCCATCGTGGTCGATGGGGAAGGGAAGAATCCATGGGATCCTCAAGTAAGTCGTATGGAACGACGTAAACCTGAAAAATCTCAACCTTATGGTGATTAGATATAAATTGATATCACCGTGAGGAGGTGGTTAATCTAAGGTACCCATCAAGAATGGGCACAAACCAACTCCTACGCTAATGACACCTCGCTGACGCATTATCAATCATTTGGACTGTGGATGCCCCCAAAGCCGGGTCGTCCGAGAAAGACAATTGATCAATGGTCACTATCCGGCCTCTCAGGGAAACACAAGACCCGAAATCAGAGTAAATCCACAAATATTGCATAGAATAAGTCCAAATCTATCCTAACAAGAGGTTATAGTCGGGGGAGCATTGACTACTTTTCATCTCGACACATGGTTTTCTCCAAATTTAACTCCACGGGAAAAGAAGGAACTATGCCATGTGGCCAATGAATGATCATTAAAATAAGTTAGGAGGAGTAGGTGATGGAGACAAAACGGCGCTGGCCAATGGCCTTCCAACATGCCAACGACATAACGCGTGTCAAGGCACCTACTGGACTAATCACCGCGGCAAAAAGATATTCCAAGTAAAAATCTTCATGGGATGTTTTCACTACTATATGAAATGTTACGGTAAGGCGATGAGGTTTTGGGCCGACTGATGGTAAATTCGATTACAAGTCCTCAAAAGAGAGCCCAAAGTGGTTACCGCGGCTTTCTCCGAAAGCAGTAGCTTTGGAGGACCTCCTTAAAAGCGTACACTCGCCACAAGGGGTTTCAGGATAAATTCCACCACGAGTAGTTCCGGGCGACCTGTATCAAGGCGAGGAAGATTTTTAAATGCACCTTTGAATGTGTTTCATTGTTTCTCCTAACATCTTATCAATCTGTAGAGGAAGAAAGGGGATTTCAACTTCTTTACCCTTATCAAAAGCACTTGGTTTACTATAATCATGTGCTCTAGTCGATATGAAAGCATCACCCCTAACCATATACATTCACGGATGAGGGATTGTTCAAAGGCATGCAGGTTTCTTGGTTGCCCTTCCGCGTTTGCTGAGGCTTGAGTTAGATTTTTCCCGGGTTGAGCGATTAGTCAACACCGCTTTTGTTGGTGCGGTGACAAACTTTTTGGGCCTCAAGTAGATGACATAGATGGTTCGCGGTCTTCACGCACAAGTTGCATGGATACCTTTGCCTTCCATTTTTCATTGTTGTCTCCACCAAAGATATCGTTGGTTTTTATCCCCTTACCCTTCTTTCTCTATTTATTCTTTCCATCATGCTATTAGGTGGCCTTAGGGTTTGTCAACCGCGACCGCGGTGTACTCCGACGCTTGGGTAGGGAGCAGCCAGCAGTAGTTTTATTACCGCTGGCGTGTTGCGGCGGATAATTGTTGCAATTGCTTCATCATTTTCTCAGCGGGCTTTATTTGTGCTAAACCGACAATACCATCGACATGGTCCAGCTCTCTGTCTAGTTATATCAAGTATTGAGCGTGGCGCACCTGGAAAGATGTTGCATAACAAATTGACCGAGAATGATGAGCTCAAATTTGAGCCCTTCGCGATTACGCTTTTAGAGAGAAAACTTCTTGATGTCACAACATATTTGTATAACCATGGGGACCAAAGATTCTTGCGGAACCACCCGCTGTGGAATGCCGCGGGACTCTGGTAATTTCGATTAAACTCTTCCGCCTCCATTCTCCCTGATATGATCGAGATATGGTCCGTTGTTTTCTATTCGAAATTGGCGAGAAGTATCTCAGGCTAACGGCCAAATATCATTAAAATCGAAATGGTCGAAAGCCATCGCCAGTTTTTCAAAAGAAGAGTATCTTGAGTTTATCAAGCTCAATGTACCATTTCCCATCCCAATGAGAGCATGTTGAAACAATCACAACTATATAGAGTCATCTTCACAATGAGTTAGATGAGTACCAAAGATGAAAGGTAGTCACATTGATCTCCTGGACCAAGTATTTTGGCATCTAACTTGAATGTCCGGCGCGGCAACTTCATTTCTAAGATAGGAGGCCAACGCTGATCATGACAAATAGGTTCATTCAACAACCTTGTCAAATCCGGCAAGTGTAATGTTGCCAGAAATGGTAGCTTAGGTTTTTTGAGTATGTACAGGAGGATAGGGGCCTAGTTTTTTGTTGGCACCAGGTTGCTAGGAAAGGTTCGATTGCTGGCCTGGGTTCTCGTAGAAACCATGGCCCCTCGCCGCCGTAAGGATTTTGCATATGTGAGACATCATCGGGCTAACTCTCCTAAATAGGACATAGATTATTGGGCATGCATTGTGTTCAAAGGAATTTTAAAAGGATTACCCCAAGGTCGGGTCCTGCAGAGTGCGTATTAGTAGTTTGTCCTGGTTCCATTTTCATTGATTGTGGAAAAAGAATTACTCCATCGGCATTCCGTGATGAGGGAATGAATCCGTAACGTAATTCCAAGGTCTCCGCTATTTGTCCCTTGTGCAAAGAATAGCAATTCTCTACGTGAGCAGATTTCGTCCAAAATGAAGCCGTTCCCGGTTGGGAAAGTGGCCGACGAGAAGGTGCGTTGTTACCAAACGCTTTGTTCCAAGAAAACAGGTCGAATCCCATTGGCATACCATGCAAGGTGGTCCTTTTGACTCCTCGCCTCCAAATAAACTATTATGTAGGTTGCCCGACGGATTGTTGATGCGAGCCACCGAATGAAGGGGACAAAGGAGGTGGATACGACTCCATAAGTGAAAACTGCTAAAGGACAGAGTGCCCCATGTGACCTTGGCAGCAGGAGCCGCCAGAGCTCCTCGCCGCTTCGCACTCCAAAGTCCGGTAGAAGTGAGTAGAAAGTAAGGATCTGAAAATTCGGAACTAGGTATCCCGAGGAGAACGGAGGGTCACGACCAGGTGTGAAAGGGGTCAGGTCACGCCAAAGATGGGTCTGCATCATCGGTAAAGTAGTTGGCAAATGGTGACCATAGTGGCTCTGACCGACGACGGTAAGTTAGGAAATGACTCTCCTATGGTAGCAACTGCGGTGGGAATTGAAGAATTCCCAAAAGGAGAAACAACATTTGTTTCCATTGTTGTGCAGAACATCAGTCCGCACTCGTGAAACTGAATTGGTACAATGTGCCAAGAAATCAATGGTTGGGGTTTGAACCGGGCCAAGATGTTGCCTCAAGGTCCAAAATGGTTGATTCCTCCAGGTTGTTCGGCACAATGGTTTGTAGAAATCTGTCGCCTTCTAAAAAGACCCTTGTTGTTTTAGTCACTTTAATGGTATGGGTGGCTCTGTAATCTACAAGTGCTTACAGTTTTGTGACCTAAGAGCTCGGATGCTCCACTGTGTGAGAAGATCCAATGCACTCTAAGGTAGTCTAAACGCTTAAAAGTAACACCCACTACAAAAGAATCCATAGAAGATAAGACAAGCAAACACTAAATTTATTGGAAGAACAATTTATAAACAAACTAACACGAGAAACTTCTATCATCGGCAAGTGCAACTCGAACATGGAAGCACCCTCCTGGTGACTGTTCGCGTGATGGAAATCTAGTTGCCAATATTTTCTAGGTACCACGGTATACCCCTTTAGTCACATGTGTATGTCCCTATCAAATATTGGCAACTAGGTTGCCAACACGCTAAAACAAATTACCAAGTGGGTAATAAATAAAGCTCTGTAGACTACAATGAGCAGAGTATCGCTTCAAACCTTATCATAATGAGAAAATGGGCTGAAAGGATAACCGAGGACCCTCAACATATTTGAGACCCACGGCCCTCGCGGAAAATGCAAACGACAGCATCCCAAAACAAGCCCTCTATATGTGTTCTCCCTCCACTACGACATAGCTTGAGGGGTTATCTCTGCTAATTTTCTTCAGCATGTGACCTCATGTTTGTCCCCTGTGCTAGAGGGTGTCCCAAATAAATTTCACGAAAATGGACTTAGACACTTCCTATCTCAAACTCCAATGTTTGAATTTAATTGGCCTTGAATAGTTTCCTCTCTAACTTAATCCAAGGCCCTAGTCCTCAACTAGTTTCTGAACCCTACAAAAAAAAAAGTCTAGGCAGATTTTAAATTTAGCTGCTATTTCTTTATAGATTTGTTCCTACATCAAGGTTATGAGGGTGTAAACCGACAGGTAAAAGAAGGAAAGCAAAATGAATAAAAAAAGATGGAAACAAAACTTTTATTAAAAAAAAAAAAAAAAAAAAAAAAAAATATTTTTAATTTTTCTAAGATTTTGGACAACAAACTCAAAGGAATTTCACTCGACTACGAGCTACTTATGATCTAAGTGAACTGCAAAAACTTATGAAATAAAAGACTTTTCCCTGGCCTAATAATGCAGAAACACACTGTTCAACCAAACAAGAAAATGAAAAGATTTTTTTTATTTATTTTAAATGCTAGTAAAGCAAGAAAGGAAAAATACCAACAAGCAAAAACCAAAAACAATTCTGGCCTAATCGCAGATCGAAAAGAATCAGATTAACAAATCACACAATAGAAATCGTAAAAACAATGACTCTCACACTTGTCTAAAAACCGTAAAAAAAATATATTTTTCTGACAATGTTTTAAATGAGAAAAAGCAAGCTAAGGGTAAGATTAATCCTAAGCTACTGACTGCTCACACAAAGATTCAAACACCTGAGAGGAATAATTCTTATCAAGGGAAAGGATGACTGTCTTACCCTCAACAAAAAGTATTATGTACAAGCACGCAACTGTCACTTTAACAACACCCGTGCCAACGCACGCTGAATATAGACAGAGTGTGTGTACACGCAGGCTAACCTTGTATAGGCCACGTGTATATCTAAACTATGAGAAAAAATGGAAACAGACAGACCAAACCAGGAAGAGACCACTAATATTGATAACCAAGATCCCTTGAAGGCTTGGACACTCTTTCTAACAGAAAAACAAATGACGCAAGGAAAAAATAATAAGGCAAAAAAAAATCTAAGATAGGAATGCTAGCAAACAAGACTTAGACAGAATTCCAGAAAACCCCCTAAGAATGTGTGATTCTGGCAGGGAAGAGGATGACTCCCTCTGAGGTTCTCTGAACTCTACACGCTACTGCTACCTCTACAGCTAGCGTTCACACGCAGGTTGTAAGAGGATAGGGCGCAGGTAAAAGCGTGAAGACCTTGTTTAGGCCGCGTGTACCTCTGTGGGTCTCGAAAAACACAGTCAAGCAAAAGTCACAGAAAGCTGGTATGCAAAACCAGACTCCCTGCTATCTCAGACCTTGTAAAAACGAAAAGAAAAGACAGGCAAGAAAAACTAGTCTTTAAACTACCCAAAAACTAAATAAAATTCCAGGAACCCTAGAGATTATCCCCAGTGGAGTCGCCAATTCTGTTGTTGGGGAAAAACACCCTATGGACTAGCAAATAGAGTTCATACTTTGCATGCAGATATGACCGAATAGAAATTACTTTCTACCTTCGTCCCTAGATTTAAATCCCCTTTTCTTAGTAAATGCATGGAAAGATCAACCTACCTCATTACCGACGTTTGATGTCGATCCTCCGTTGTGCTTGATTACTTGTTTGCAATACTCCTTCCAAAGTTGACCTACATCCAAGACAAGCAACAACTATGCATGCATACTACTTATATACTAAAGGGTTAGAAATCCAAACATAAACTAATCAAACCATAAAAAGTTCATGAATTGGGACGAGAAAAACACTTTCTTTATTACTTTGAATGAGTCAACTTACAAAAGTTGAGACCGGCCACCGCTCCTTGAACCTGATCCTAGGCTCCTCTTCTTCTGTCCTTCAACTGCTTTTCTTTGAATCTCCTTTGGCATTAGAAAAGGCTAAAGGGTTGGGACAATGGGAATACGTAAATGGGCAGAGTTTCTTTGCTATATTTTTCCTCTTTCAAATGGTACCCCTACCCCTTCTTTTATAGGCTACAAGGAGCTAGGTATTTGGATGAACCCTCGGCCGTGCATGGCCGGGAGTTTCAGTTAACTCACCCATAGCTTTTTGTTCCGTCGACAACTTTCCTTTTTTCATGCTTTTGTCGGTCCACGCAGGTTGTTTTGGATTAGCCAGCATGTACACGCATGCAGTAATGGATTAGGGCGCATGGGCCTTTATTCAAGAGGATTTTCAAAGAGTTGTTCAGCAATGTTTTGGCAAAGAAGGGATATGAGTTGGCCTGATGCCAGGTAAGCATGTGTGGTGCAATTTAGGGTTATAACACCTATGGATGACTGTGAATGACTATGGTTATGTGGTATTTCGATGTACATGTTGGCTGACTTATGTTGAATTTCTACATTCTTCAATGTTATGTTGCATTACGACATTCATGAAGGGTTACATTGCATTGGCACATACCTCAATGGTTATGTTGGATTGTAATTGTTGTGTCACATTAGGATGTTCCCAATKCATTATGTTRGATTTTAATGTTCCTTATAGTTATGTYRCATTGTGAATTTTATCTTTTCTTACTTATGTTGAATGCTTATGTTACTCAATGGTTATGTTGCATTGTTACATTCCCCAATGGTTACATCACATTGCGRCATTCATTAARTGTTATGTCGCCTTTGATGTTCCTTAAGGGTTATGTTTAAGTGATATGYCCATGAATGGTCATGGAGCATTGYTATATTMATCTTGGAAGAMTTATAAGGAATTGTTGTGTTCCTCAATGGTTATGTTGCATTATGTCACTCATGAAGTGTCATGTCACATTGTGATGTTTCTTAATGGTTATGATGCATTGTGGCATGAATGATTATGTAATATTGTGACATTTATGGATATCTCACATTGCGATGTTCATTCATAGTCATCCTATGGATGACTATGAATGACTATGGTTATGTGGTATTTCGACGTACATGTTGGTTGACTTATGTTTAATTTCTACATTCTTCAATGTTATGTTGCATTACGACATTCATGAAGGGTTACATTGCATTGGCACATACCTCAATGGTTATGTTGGATTGTAATGTTCCTTATAGTTATGTCGCATTGTGAATTTTATCTTTTCTTACTTATGTTGAATGCTTATGTTACTCAATGGTTATGTTGCATTGCAGTTTTCTTTAAGGGTTAGCTCACATTGTACATTTAATAGTGTTCCATGGTTTAGATTAAAACATTGATATCAACATTATGCCACATTGCAACATTAGACAATTCCTTGACTAATTCAATGGTACTCCACAAATTATGCATCTTTTGACTGAACATTTCTATTATGGATAAAGCTTTTGAAAGTGCAAAATGTCTATGCAATAAAGCTTTATTTTTCTTACCAATTTGGATAACTTTAAACCCAAAATAGAAGAAATGGTAAAATATAGAGGCGTCTAAACCACATAATGATGATGTAACACAATTTTACCATGGAAATGAGTCATCAAAACCCATACAATACATTTTGAGAAATAACCTTGCTATGTGTACAATATTTTTATGCTTAGATACTTATGAAATAATTATTTAAGAGTACATGAAATACCACAAATATTCTACTCAACAAATTCACACCAACAAATACTAACAAAACTATTTATGATTTTGGATTTATAAAATCACATATGTGATATGTTAACACAACACAATTTAGTTGTAATAAGAGTATTTGAAAACATTGAATCCATTTTTACACCTAAAAAACAATTTTATTAATAAAAAATTACAATTTCAATAAATATTTCATAATTAAATTTTAATCAAAACAAACTAAAAATCTAAATCATATGCTTCTAGCAAAAAAAAACATACATAAAAGACAAAATCAAACTTAAAAAAAAATTCCAAACAAAACTATATAATTGGATAAAGTCAAAAAGAGTTGAACTAGAAAACTTTACAATATAATGCAAAATAATACAACTACACATCAAACTTGATAATGTCTTTTCATATATGTTAGGATTTCAATATAAGAATATGCACATCATCAACTTGGATTAAATACAATTTCTAGAGAGCCAAATAAAGATAAATAAATAACCATAATTATCAATATAATTAATAAAACTGTGGAGTACATAAAAAAAATATTTAAAATATTTTTAAAATAAATATAAATAAAATTGAGTGCATCTAGTATAAATGTAAATCTGAATTATAATTACAAAATTTGTAATGGTATTTTAGTTTATTATATAAAATTAATATGTTGTCAAA
>SNQJ01S0070052.1:46017-57327 GCA_010110895.2 Picea sitchensis
GGGGTATATTTGATTTTTTTGTTCTTTTCAATAATTGTGGAAAAAGAATAAAGGAATATTATGTTACAATGGAGGAACGAGTATTGAAAACATACAAGTTCAAGGCACAAGGACAAGACTGATGTTCTAGTAAAATGATACTCTGGAAAAATCCTCCAGCGTCCAACAGTGTTAAGACACAGAAGCAAACTGTCACAAGGTTGGTGTATAAGGTATGCAAATGCGGTTAATAAAACACACAATGGTAACATCCTTCGATGTAAGTTTAACGAGCCCAGAGAAGGTAAGCTCGATGGTTTTTCATATTTAGAGAGTCTGAAAAAACATAAAAGGAGACTCCATTGGGGTACCTTTTTCGAAGATAGTCTAGTCGGTTCGAAAAAGGGTAAACTAGCACTGATTAGACGTCAATTCAAAACCATTTTAACGAGTGTGACAAGGACAAGATCACTCGGCCATTTTTTCATTTTTAAGGAGTCTAAAAAAACTTAACTATGGACTCTGTCAAGAAGATTCTTCTGGAACAATTTAACGAGTGTGAAAGAATAAGGTCACTCGGTGATCTTTTCAATTTTAGGGAGTCTGAAAAGAGCTTAACTATGGACTCCGTGGGGGTTTCTTTTTCGTAAGTTTAGTCCCTCAGGCCCAAAAAAGGGATAAAATTATACCTGAGAGTACTCTTCTAAAGAACAAAAGTTCCATAAAGTATACCTTTGTTCGTACAGTTGACCGTCCGGACCGAAAAAGGGGTAAACTCTCGTCGGACAGACGTGACTTCAAATTTTAGTTTAACAAGTGTGAAAGGCCACAAGATCGCTCGGTAATCTATTAATGTTTAGAGGGTCTGAAAAGGGATTAAAAGGAGACCCGTTAGTTTTTTGGGAGTCTTGAGGGTGAGATCAAGAGCAAAGAAGAATCATGCAAATGAGGCTCAAACTCATATTCAGGAAAGACTATAAGGACTCCCGAGCCTATAGTGTTTTAGAGACGGCATGGACACCATAATGCAACCAGGACCTACCTAGGGCATCCATGTTCTGGTAAGCTCTACCGCCAAGTTGCAACACTTCTAAAGAAGATATGATGGTTCTGTGTCACAACCTGATGGGATCGATCCTATGGCAGAGGAAAAAGACAACGAGACACAAAATTCGGGGTCGTAACCTAACCTATATGCTCAAGTTGATTCTTGGAAAAAATTTCATGGACCGTCAAAATTTTCTCAAAACTCAAAAAAAGTGTCCCAATACTCTATCAAATCCCTCCCATATAACTCCTGAATCACTCTAAATGGTTTTTGATATAAATAAACTGATAAGGGAGGCCAAAAAAGTGACAAAAAGAGGCCAAAAAGTCTATAAATAGAAGTTGGCAACTCATTATCACCATTGTTGATTTGGAAATTGACTCTGGAGCCAAAAGACCCCCTTTGCTAAAAACGGTGATTCTGGGAGCTACAGTGGACGAAACGAACTTCTGCTTGGACCAAGTAAGTACAAACTCCCCTATCTAGCTATTCAATTCTTCAATTTTGCTTTTAAGTTTGGTTTTTGGGTGGGCGTCGACCTTTAAAAGGTCGGCCCTAGGTCCACGTGGGTTGTCTCTGGACAAGCCACGTGTACACGCGACTGTCACTTAGACAGCGCACGTGGACCCCCCTTTTTATAGAAAAAAGAACCAAATAGCCCTTACTAAACCTCATGAACTTTGTTGTGTTGGCAGGATGTATGTCCACTAGAGGGAAAGGAAGCATGAAGCAATCAGTGAGTTGGTTGCGGGAGATCCGAATGTCGTGGCCGCATTGATGCAATGTGGTTTGCTTAATTTTTTCCTGTGTCCATTTATGCGAGCACAACCGAGGCTACTGAATGCCTTGATTGACTATTGGCACCCTGATGCAGAGGCCTTTATGCTAGAGGGGAAATCACTGGTGCCCACCACTGAGGATATCTATTTTTTTACTGGCCTCTCAAGGAGAGGGGAACCAGTCAATTTCAAGACGTTTCCAGCAGGGCCTCTTAATATATCGAAACTAATAGCCCTACACTGTGAGGCTGGGACAAACCGTTTGAGCTCCCAGGTGCCCATTAGTAAGATCACTAACATATCGTTGCAAGCGATATTATTACTGATTGGGCGGATTACCGGTTCAACAGCCTTGCATCAGGCATCTCACGCACAAATGAACTGTGTTATCCAGTGCTTGAATGCACAGATTTTTGACTAGATTACCACGCCACTTGAGTGTATGAAGAGGCAACTGACAGATTTCCGACAGCGGACACATAGGAACTTCGAGTTCGGGACGATTTTGTGTTCATTCTTCTTTGAGAGAGTTCTGAGCTTTAGTCCTCGGGAAGTGGTACGAGGACATCAGGCCTCTTTTCCTGCTATATGTAGATGGGCAGTATTACTTCCATGACAGGGTGGTGGAAGGACCAATGAGTCCTTCGATGATGAATTTTTTGCGTGGTTGTCACGGCAGATCCCTGTGATCGAGGATTACCCATATGCAAGGATAGAATTTTCTAGAGATCCTGAGATACTCGTGCCTCCTGGTGAGGAACGAGGGGAGATGGGTAGGTCTCCACCCTTGTAGTTTTTTTGTTTGTATATGTAATTTTTATGTCGTTTTTGTTATATATATCATTTTTTATATGCCAGAGTATTTTACGGGTATATGTTTGTTGCATGCATATGTGGGACCTGTGCGACCTGCCGATTATGAATGGAACAGGCATCGTCCTTGGCCAGAAGCCGCAGCTGCCGCCGCCGGGGGACCAGCAGTAGCAGGGAACCTCCCAGCCGAGGAGGCTGAGAGGGTCCTTAGATGAGTTGAGCGGAACTTCACTACACTCACTCGCATAATCCCTAAGGCAGAGATAGAGGACCTGTCGCCATCCATGCAGCCTCATGTAGTGGGGGCACCTCGTACGTGGGTCTGATTGTTTAGGCGTTTAGCCCATGCTGTGGACTATTATAACAAGGCCCATAGGCCCTTAACCTATTTAGACTTTTTACGTGCCACGAGCACTACTTGTATATATTTTTTGAGGGCATAAGCCCTGTGACTCGTTATTAGTCCCATTTTTTAGGTGCTTGCATCCATCTATGTACTCTGGTTATTTTATGATGTTATATATAGTTTTTTGATCTTTTGTGTCTTATGGATCACGTGTGAAAAAATGTATTTACATGCTTATGTCAATGTTCTTTTATATGTGTGCAAAATGCCAATCTAAAATTTGATTAGCTAGAGTATCTATAATTTGGTTTAATCTCCTAGGAATATGAAAATATGTAATATAATCAAAGTTTCGTTCTAAGAGACGTACCCTAAGTAATTGTCGGTGTAAAGTTGGATCATGAACCCGGTATACTCTGTTTAGTTGTGACACAGCCAGTTGAGCGTCGAGATAGACCCGGAGATGAGAGATACCCAATGACAAGGCGTCACGAAGCAGCTCAATAACTGCACTATACTCGTCGACATTATTTGTGGTGTCACCTAAGCATATACCTCCAGAAGATAACAATTGGCCCTGAGGTGTAAAGACTACCCAAGCTGCAGAGGCAAGCCTCCGAGTGTGCCGACTAGCACCATCTACATACCCAACGAACACCTCGGA
Source organism: Picea sitchensis (assembly GCA_010110895.2). Lineage (NCBI taxonomy): Eukaryota > Viridiplantae > Streptophyta > Pinopsida > Pinales > Pinaceae > Picea > Picea sitchensis. Next base: position 49,647 of record SNQJ01S0070052.1, read on the forward strand.
ATCACTTGACATCTGCCATGTTAACGAAAGATAACATCAATGACACATCTATAACACTTAAAAGAAACTAAAAAGTAATAGTACAAAGACTATACATATGTTACAAAAAGTTACCCACAATGACCTGCCTATGAGTAATACTTCTTGAGGTAGAGCCCATTTCTAGGCTCCGCCAAAGAATTCCCTTCAAAATCAACCAAATGATAAGTGCCCTTTTTTAATACCTCTTTTATGATGAAGGGTCCGAACCACATGGGTTTGAATTTCCTTGCCCCCAGGGGGTCCTTATCTTGGTCATAGACCAGGACAAGGTCACCTTCGAAGAAAATCTGAGGATGAACGAACCTATCATACTGACACTTGACCTTATGTTTGTGATCCTAGTTGGCCAGGGCCGCATCATGACGTTGCTCATTGAGCTGCTCAAGGTGTACTAACCGTTCTTCAAGTGGAGAAGTGTCTGGCAATAATTGTACTACCAATTTTAGAGATGGGATCTGACATTCGATGGGAAAGACTACCTCCAACCTGTAAACAAGTTGAAAAGGTGAGAAACCGGTTGCAGTCTTAACAAATGTTTGGTAATCCCATAATGTCGAGTATAATATCAAATGCCAATTTGACTTGGTTGAGTTGATAGTTCGTTGTAGAATAGTCTTAAGAGTTTTGTTTACAGCTTCCACCTACCCATTGGCTTGAGGGTAGTAGGGTGATGAATGATCTTGCCGTAACCCAATCTTTGATGTTAATTTGGTCATCATTTGGTTTTGAAAGTGACTACCATGGTCAGTAACAATCTCTCTCGGGATGCCGAACCTTGCTATGATCTGGTTGAATAAGAAGAGAGTTGCAGTCTCTCCATCATATTTAACCGTTGGCATAGCTTCCACCCACTTCGTGAAGTAGTCTACAGCTACGATTATATAGTGGTTCCCCCTTGCTGAAGGGGGGTTGGAAGTAGTGTAATCAATCCCCCACTTAGTGAATGGACCAACTGTGATGACCGGAAACATGGGAGCGGGATGTGCCCTCATCTTCCGAGAGAAGATTTGGCACGGATGGAACTTCTTGACCGACTCTATACAATCTTTTATAAGCGTCGGCCAGAAGTAACCTACTCGTAGAATATTTTGGGTTGTTGCCAACCCAAACAAATAACCGCCACAATCTTTGGTATGGCAATCGTTGAGCATGATGATTGCCTCCTCATGTGTGAGACATCGACATAAGATACAGTCTACACCTCTCCGATGCAACGTATCATTGAGTATGAGATAATTCTTAGCATGATGGCGTATACGCCGACGCTCATCACGAGAAGCAGAAGTGGGGTACTTCAAATTCTGGAGATAGATAAGTATATCTCCGTACCAGGGATCTGAAGATGTGATCAAAAAAATATCTCTCAAGATAGGCGATTCTTTAGGCACAACGTCACCTGACTCAACCGGAAGTTCTGAAATAAGCTCTGCGAAGACCAAAGACTTTTTGGACTTCATTGAAACGAAGTCTAAGTCAAATTCCTGGAGGATGACTATCCATCTACTGATTTTTTTGCCTATAACCTATCGTGTCAACATGTATTGGAATGGATTCATGACAACAATGATGGTGGTCTTGTGAAACAGAACATAATGACGGAACCGTTGAACGGCATGAACTTCCACCAACGCAAGTTTTTCGATATGAGAATAATTGAGTTTCGGTCCTACGAGGCCTTGGCTCAGGTAATAGATCACGTATTCTAAGAACAAATCATCTTCCTGAACTAAAACCATGCCAATGGTTGACTCTGCGACAACCAGATATAATAAGAAATCCTTGTTATAGTTAGGTGGTCGTAGCAGAGGTGCAGTTGTGAGGGCGTGTTTTAATGCATCGAAAGAGCATTGAGCGGCATCGTCCCAGTAAAAGGGAACATCTTTCTTCAGTAAGCGCATAAATCCCTTGGTGATTTGGGCATAGTTGGCGATGAAGCATCGTAAAAAGTTTGCCTTGCCTTGTAGACTCTAAAGTTGAAGGATTGTGTGTGGGAGGGGCAACTGGATTATTGCCTCCACCTTGAGAGGATCGACCATGATCCCTGTTGTTGATATGATAAAACCTAACAAACGTCCTGACGTTACGCAGAAGCTGCACTTGTTTGGATTCAAGCGAATCCTAAAGTAGCGACAGCGTTCGAATATTAGTCTAAGGTGTGTAGGATGATCCATTCTCTTGCGACATCAGGATGCTAAATCATTGGGGTAGGCCTCGACTATATGCTTGAGGTCATGAAAAGAAAAAGACATGGCCCACTAGAATATGGCTCCAGCATTTTTAAGGCCAAAAGGCATCTTACGATATGCGAATGTACCCCACAGACAAATGAATGTTGTTTTGTGTTGGTCTTCGGGTTTGATTTGGATTTGATTATATCCCGAAAAACCGTCCATGAAAGAAAAGGCTTCACAACCAGCACATTCATCAATGATCTGGTCAATGAATGGTGTTGGAAAAATATTTTTGGGACATGCCTTGTTCAAATCACGAAAATCGGTACATACACGAATCGTGCCTTGTTTTTTATTGACCGGCACAGGATTTGACTCCCATTGAGTCAAATGGATAGGATAGATAAAACCTACCTTTAGCAATTTCTCAACCTCAATCTTAATGGCTGCTACTTTCTTGGGATTAACTGGACAAAGCTTTTGTCGAATAGGCTTGGCATCAGGATACGTTGTGATTTCATGTTCAACTATTTTTGGATCGATACCTGGAATTTCCTCATAAGACCAGGCAAAAACGTCGCGGAATTCTTTGAAAAGATCTGTGTAGATTTGAATCTCTTCGGGGGAGAAATCCGCTCCGACGAAGACGTTCTCCACGACGCCAGGGTTTCAGGAGATGTTGATTGGTATAGTTTCAGCGATATTTTCCATATTTCCCTCAGCATAAATTTCATGTGTAACTAAGAGATTAATAGGACACGACTGATCTCCCGTCATGGTCACGGTGAATTCTCCTGCTTCGATTCGGCTTAACTCTAGGAGAAAATATGATTTGTGATGAAGATCTTCCCAAGGTTTGTCCGGACTAGTCATTGCTTTGATTACTGCTTCATCAGAAGGCAAGATTAAGTCTAACGAATTGATGTTAGCGAGAGAACCCTGAGCCCAAATAGGTTCTAGAAGTGGATCTAACTCTTTTGCAAGAGTCGGATCAGTGTTAGCTAAAGCTTGTTGGACTAAAGAGTACGCTACTTCAGCAACAAAAAAGGGCATGGGCATGTCTGAGAACCCTGTCTCATCCATCGTGGTCGATGGGGAAGGAAGAATCCATGGATCCTCGAAGTAAGTCGTGCGGAACGACGAAACTTGAAAAATCTCAACCTTATGGTGATTAGATATAAATTTGATATCACCGTGAGGAGGTGGGTAATCGAAGGTACCCATCAAGAATGGGCACAAACCAACTCCTACGTTAACGACACCTGGTTGACGATTATCAATCATCGGGACCGTGGATGCCCCCAAAGCTGGGTCAGGTCTGGAGAAAGACAATTGATCAATGGTCACTATCCGACCCTCGTGTGGAAACAACAAGACCCGGAAAACTGTAGCAACCACAGCTTGCATAGCATAATTCCAACTCCATCCTAACAAGAGGTTATAGTCGAGGGGAGCATTGACTACCTCTACTTCGACACACATGGTTTTCCCGCCTAACTGCACGGGGAAAGAAGGAACTATGCCATGTGGTCGGAATGAATGACTGTCGAAATAAGTGAGGAGAGTAGGTGATGGAGACAAAACGGGTTGGCCAATGGCCTTCCAACATGCCAACGACATAACGCATGTCGAGGCACCCTCATTGACCACCGTGCAAAAGATATTCCAAGTAAAAATTTTCATGGGATAAGCCACTACTATATGAAATGTTACGTGGTAAGGCAGATGAGGTTTTAAGCCGATTGATGGTACCTGGATTACAAGTCTCAGTAGAGCCCAAAGTGGTTAACAAGGCTTTCCTCTGAGCAGGGCAGCTTTGGAGGACCTCCAAAGCAGACATCACACAAGGGGTTTGTGATAAATCTTCCACCACAGAGTAGTTCTGGGCGGACCTTGCATTTGGGTTATGAGAAGATTTTTTAAATGCACCTTTTGGAATGTGTTTCATTGTTTCTCCCAACGTCTTCTCAATCTGTAGAGGAAGAGATGGGAGATCAGCTTCTTTACCCTTCTCAGAAGCGCTTGGTTTACTATAATCGTGTGCTCTAGTCGATATGAAAGCATCACCCCTAACCATATATACATTCGCGGATGAGGGATTGTTCGGAGGCGGGCAGGTTTCTTGGTTGCCCCCTTCCGTGCTTGCAGAGGCTTGAGTTAGATTTTTCCCATGTTGAAAGGGATTAGTCAACACTGCTTTTTGTTGGTGTGTGACAAACTTTTGGGCCTCTGCAAGTAGAGGACATAGATGGGTCGGGTGGTCTTCCACGCACAAGTTGCATGGATACCTTGCCTTCCATTTTTCATTGTTGTCTCCACCAGCATTATCGTTGGGTTTTTTATCCCCCTTACCCTTCTTTCGTTGTTTTTTCTTCCCTTCAAGTTGTTGGGTGGCCTTTGGGTTAGTCAACTGCACTGTGTGTACTTCCGACGTTTGGGTAGGGGGAGCAGCCAAAGCAGTAGTTTGGTTGGCCGCTATGTGTTGTATGGATAATTGTTGCAACTTCTTTGTCAATTGCTCAGCGGGCTTGGTTTGTGCTAAACCGACAATACCATCGGCATGTGGTCCAGCTCTCTGTCTAGTTTTATCCAGTATTGAATGTGGCGCATCTGGCAAGATGTTGTATAATAAATTGGACTGAGAATAGATGAGCTCAAAATTTTGAGCCCTCATGATGGCGTCTTCTTTAGAGAAAACTTTGGATGTCACAACATATTTAGACAACTATGGGACCAAAGACTTAAGGAACCACTCAAGCAGGAATGCTGGTGGGACTGGTACTTTGATTAAACTCTTCCGGCGTCTCCATTCTCGGATGTGATCAGAGATATGGTCCGTTGTTTTCTATTCGAAATTGGCGAGTATCTCTGTGCCAACGTCAAATATCACAGGTAACTGGAAATGGTTCAGGAAAGCCATCGTCAGTTTTCCAAAAGAAGAGTATCTTGAGCGATCAAGCTCAATGTACCATTTCGCGGCACTCCCAATGAGAGTATGTTGAAACAGTCACAACTATATAGAGTCATCTTTCAATGAGTTAGATGAGCACCAAAGATGAAAGGTAGTCACATGATCTCCTGGATCTGCGTTAGGCTTGGCATCTAACTTTGGAATGTCTGAAGGCAACTTCGTCGGCATAGGAGGCCAACGCGGATCATGACAAATAGGTTCATTCAACAACCTTGTCAAATCTGGCAAGTGTAAAGTCGCCAGGAATAGTAGTTTGGGTTGTTGTTGACAACCTGGGAAAAAGGGTCCTGGAGTTTGACTGGCACCAGGTAGCCAGGAAAAGTTTGGTTGTTGGCTCGGGTTCTGGTAGAAACCATGGCCCTGGCCAGCGTAAGGATTTTGCATATGTGGAGACATCATCGGCTAATTTCCCAAATAGGACATAGATTGTTGGGCATGCATTGTATTCGAAGAACTTTGAGAAGGATTACCCCATGTCGGTCCCGTGGGTAGAGGCATAGTAGTTTGTCCGGGGTTCCATTGATTGTGGAAAGAATTACCCCAGATCGGCATTCCAGATGAGGGAATGAATCCTTGCACTGAATTCCAAGGTCCTGCTAGATTTGTCCCTTGTGCAGGAATAGTACCCTGCACAGGAGTAGATTGTCCAAAAATGGGGTTGCCCCCAGTTGGGAAAGTGGCTGACGAGAAGGTGTTGTTACCAAACGTTTTGTTCCAAGAAAATGGTGTCGAACCTATTGGCATACTATGCGAAGGTGGTCCTTGACTCCCTGCTCCAAATAAACTATTATGTGTAGGTTGCCCGACGGATTGTTGATGCGAGCCACTGAGTGAAGGGGACAAAGGAGGGATATGACCTCCTCCATAAGGAAAACCGTTAAAGGGGACAGGAGTGCCCCCCATGTGACCTTGCAGAGGAGCGCTAGAGCTCCCTGCCCCCAGACCCAAAGTCTGTAAAGTGGAGTAGGAAAGTAAGGACTTGTACCCGAACTAGGCATCCCGTATGAGAACGGAGGGCCTGTCGCACTAGGTGTGAAAGGGGTTGTGGCCGCTGCCAAAGATGGGTTCAGACCACTGTGCAAAGTAGTTGCAGTCGAGACCATAGTGGCTCGGACTGACGACGGTGGGTTAGGAGATGAAAGATCTCCTGAGGTGACAACCGTGGTGGGAATTGAAGAATTCCCAAAAGGAGTAACAACATTTGTTTCCATTGTTGTGTGTGACACTGTCTGGCACTCGTGAAATTGAATTGGTACAATAAAAGGTGCCAAGAAATCAGTGGTTGGGGTTTCAACCGGGCCAAGAGCGGTTGCCTCAAGGTCCAAAATGGTTGATTCCTCCAGGGGTTGTTCGGGCACAATGGTTTGTAACCCGGTCGCTTCAAAAGACCCTTGTTGTTTTAGCTTCCGCCTTAATGGTGGCGGGGGTGGCTCCAGTGTAATCGGCGGCAAGCCAAGAAGCCTTTGTGACCGGAAGAGCTCGGGATGCTCCACTGTGTGAGAAGATCCAATGCACTCTAAGGTAGTCTAAACGCTTAAAAGTAACACCCACTACAAAAGAATCCGTAGAAGATAAGACAAGCAAACACTAAATTAATTGGAAGAACATTTACAACAACCAACACTAGAGAAACTTACCGGTGCAAGTGCAACTCGAACACGGAAGCACCCTCCGGGTATACTCTGCAAAGCATGGCCCGATGTCTGTCCTAGGTACCACGGTATACCCCCGCAGTCACCTGTGTATGTCCCTAACAAATATTGGCAACTAGGTTGCCAACACGCAAACAGTCACCAAGTGGGTACAGTCGAAAGTCGGGTAGACCACAATGAGCAGGGTATCAAGCTCGAAACCTATCAAGGGTATCGAGAGAAAATGGGCTGAAAGACAACTGAGGACCTCGAACATATTTGAGACCCACGAAGCCCCGTGGCAAATGAAAACGACAGAATCCCAAAACAAGCCCTCTATATGTGTTCTCCACTACGATTGGTTTGGCTTTGGAGGGGTTATCTCTGCTACCTTTCCGCACGCGACCTCATGTTTGTCCCCTGTGCTAGAGGGTGTCCCAAATAAATTTCACGAAAATGGACTTAGACACTCCCTATCTCAGACTCCAATGTTTGAATTTAAATGGCCTTGAAGAGTTTCCTCTCCAGCCTAATCCAAGGCCCTAGTCCTGAACTAGTTTGTGAACCCTACAAACATAAAAGTCTAGTAGATTTTAAATTTAGCGTTACTTTTATAGATTTGTCTTACATCAAGGGTTATGAGGGTGAAACTGATTATGTGTAAAAGACAAAAGCAAAAAATGAATAAAAAAGATGGAAACAAAACTTTTACTGAATGCAAACTTTCGACAACTTTTCAAAAAATATTTTTAATTTTTCTAAGATTTTGGACAACAAACTCAAAGGAATTTCACTCGACTACGAGCTACTTATGATCTAAGTGAACTGCAAAAACTTATGAAATAAAAGACTTTTCCCTGGCCTAA
>SNQJ01S0070052.1:61637-76568 GCA_010110895.2 Picea sitchensis
ACTCAAAAAAAATGTCCCAATACCCAATCAAATCCCTCCCATATAACTCCTGAATCACTCTAAATGGTTTTTGGTATAAAGAAAATGATAAGGGAGGCCAAAAAAGTGACAAAAAGAGGCCAAAAAGTCTATAAATAGAAGCTAGCAACTCATTATCACCATTGCTGATTTGGAAATTGAATCTGGAGCCAAAAGACCCCCTTTGATAAAAATGGTGATTCTGGGAGCTACAGTGGACGAAACGAACTTCCGTCTGGACCAAGTAAGTACAAACTCCCCCATCTAGCTATTAAATTCTTTATTTTTTCTTTTCATTTCATGTTTTGGGTGGGCGTCGACCTTTAAAAGGTCGACCCTAGGTCCATGCGAGCTGTCTCTGGACAGGCCGTGTGTACACTCGGGCAGAGTAAAACCTGCCCACGTGTACACGCGACTGTCACCTAGACAGTACGCATGGACCTCCCTTTATAGACAAAAAGAACCAAAAATCACTCACTCACCCTCCTGAACCTTGTTGTTTTGGTAGGATGTATGTCCACTGGAGGAAAAGGGAACATGAAGAAGTTGGTGAGTTGGTTGTGGGAGATCTGAATGTCATGGCCGTGTTAATGCAATGTGGTTTTCTAAAGTTCTTCCTATGTCTATTTATGTGGGCGCAACCGAGGCTACTAAATGCCTTGGTTGACTATTGGCATCCTGATGCAGAGGCTTTCATGCTAGAGGGGCAATCACTGGTGCCCACCACCGAGGATTTCTACTTTTTGACTGGCCTCTCAAGGAGAGGGGAACCAGTCAATTTCAAGATGTTTCCGTTAGGGCTGCATAACATAGCAGAACTGATAGACCTACACTGTGAGGTTGGGACAAACCGTTTGAGCTCCCAGGTGCCCATAAGAAATATCACTAACCTATCGCTGCAAGCGATATTATTGCTCATTGGGTGGATTACTGGTTCAGTGACCTTGAATCAGGTGTCCCACACACAAATGAACTGTGTTGTCCAGTGCTTGAATGCACAAATTTTTGACTGGAGTGCTACACTGCTGGAGTGTATGAAGAGGCAATTGATAGATTGTTGTCAGCGGACACAGAGGAACTTCGGGTTCAAGACTATTTTGTGTTCGTTCTTTTTCAAGAGAGTTCCAAGATTTAGTCCTCAGGTAGTGGTACGAGGACATCAGGCCTCTTTTCCTGCTGTATGTAGATGGGCAGTATTACTGCTGCGACAGGGTGGTGGAAGGACCAACGAGTCCTTCGATGATGACTTTTTTGCATGGCTATAACGGTAGATCCCGGTTATAGAAGACTACCCCTATGCCGGGATTGATTTTTTGAGAGACCCGGAGATACCAGTACCTCCTAGTGAGGAGCGAGGGGAGATGGGTAAGTCTCCACCTTTGTAGTTATTTTATTGTATATGTAATTTTTATGTCGTTTTTGTTATATATATCATTTTTTTTTATGCTAGAGTATGTGATGGATATACATTTGTTGCATGCACATGTGGGACCAGTGCGACCTGCCGATTATGCAAGGAACAGGTGTCATCCTCGGATAGGGGCCACAGCCACCGCTGCCATGGGACCAACAATAGTAGGAGACCTCTCACTTGGGGAGGTTGAGAGGGTACTTAGACGAGTTGAGTGGAACTTTACTGCACTCACTCGCACACTCCCGATGGCAGAGATTGAGGACCTGCCACCATCCATGTAGCCTCATGTAGTGGGGGCACCTCGGACATGGGTTCAATTTTTTAGGCATTTATCCCATGCTATGGACTAATATAACAGGGCCCATAGGCCCTAAACTTGTTTAGACATTTTACTTGCCACGAACACTACTTGTATATATTTTTTGAGGGCATAAGCCCTGTGACTCGTTATTGGTCCTATTTTTGAGGCGCTTGCATCCATCTATGTACTCTGGTTACTTTATGATATTATATATGGTTTTTTTTTTGGTCTTTTGTGTCTTATGGATCACATGTGAAAAAATGTATTTACATGCTTATGTCAATGATATTTCATATGTGTGCAAGATGCCAATCTAAAAATTGATTAGCTAGAGTATCTGTAACTTGGTTAAATCTCCTAGGAACATGAAAATATGTAATATAATCAAAGTTTCATTCTAAGAGACATACCCTAAGGAATAGTCGGTGTAAATTTGGATCATGAACTCAGTACACTCTGCTAAACTGAGATAGAACCAATTGAGCATCGAGGTAGACCCAGAAATGAGAGATACCCAATGACAAAGCGTCATGAAGTAATTCAATAACTGCACTATACTCGGTGACATTATTTGTGGTGACACCTAAGCATATACCTCCAGAAGATAACAACTGCCCTTAAGGTGTGAATATTACCCAAGCTGCGGAGGCAAGCCTTCGAGTGTGCCAACTAGCACCATCTGCATACCCAACGAACACCTCGGAATCACTTGACATCTGCCACAGTGACAAAAGATAACATCAAAGATATGTCCATAACACTTAAAATAAACTAAAAAGTAATAGTACAAAGACTATACATATGTTACAAAAAGTTACCCACAGTGACCTGTCTATGACTAATACGTCTTGAGGTAGAGCCCATTTCTAGGCTCCGCCAAAGCATTCCCTTCGAAATTAACCACGCGATAGGCACCCTTTTTTAATACCTCTTTTATGATGAAAGGTCCAAACCACATAGGTTTGAATTTGACTGCCCCCAGGGGGTCCTTATCTTGGTCATAGACCAGGACAAGGTCGCCTTAAGAGAAAATCCGAGGACGAACGGACCTATCATATTGACACTTGACCTTATGTTTGTGAGCCTTGTTGGCCAGGGCTGCATCACAACGTTATTCATTGAGTTGCTCAAGGTATACTAACCATTCTTTGAGTGGAGAAGTGTCTGGCAATAATTGTACTGCCAATTTTAGAGATGAGATCTGACATTCGATGGGCAAGACATCCTCCAGCCCATAAACGAGTTGAAAAGGTGAGAAGTTGGTTGCAGTCTTAATCGATGTTTGGTAATCCCATAATGTCGAGTATAACATCAAATGCCAATTTGAATTGGATGAGTTGATAGTCCGCTGTAGAATAGTCTTAAGGTTTTTGTTTACAGCTTCCACCTGCCCATTAGCTTGGGGGTTGTAGGGTGATGAATTTTCTTGCCATAACCCAAGCTTTGATGTCAATTTGGTCATCATATGATTCTAAAAGTGACTGCCATGGTCAGTGACAATCTCCCTCAGGACACCAAACCTTGCTATGATCTCGTTGAATAAAAAGAGAGTTGTAGTCTCTCCATCATCTTTAAACATTGGCATAGCTTCGACCCACTTTGTGAAGTAGTCTACAACTATGATTATATAGTGGTGCCCCCTTGTTGAAGGGGGGTTGCAAGTAGTGTAATCAATCCCCCACTTGGTGAAGGGTCCAACTGTGATGACGGGAAACATGGGAGCGGGATGTGCCCTCATCTTCCAAGAGAAGATTTGGCACGGACGACACTTCTTGACCGATTCGATACAATATTTGATAAGTGTCGGCCAGAAGTAACATGCTCGTAGAATATTTTGGGTTGTTTCCAACCTAGAAAAATGACCGCCATAAGCTCCAGTATGGCAATCGTTGGTCATGATAATTGCCTCCTCATGAGTGAGACATCGGCGTAGGATGCAGTCTACACCTCTCCGATACAATGTATCATCGAGTATGAGATAATTCTTAGCCTGATGGCGTATACGTCAATGCTCATCATGAGAAGAAAAAGTGGGGTACTTCAAAGTCTAGAGATAGATAAGTATATGTCCATACTAGAGATATGAAGATGTGATAAAAAACATATCTCCTTGGATAGGCGATTCTTCAGACACAACGTCACCTGACTCAACCAGAAGTTCCGAAATAAGCTCTGCGAAGACCAGTGACTTTTTGGACTTTGCTGAAACGAAGTCTAAGTCAAAATCCTGGAGGATGACTATCCATCTACTGATTTTTCCACCTATTACCCGTCGTGTCAACATGTACTGGAATGGATTCACGACATCAATGACGGTGGTCTTGTGAAACAGAATGTAATGACAGAACCATTGAACAGCATGAACTGCTGCCAACGCAAGTTTTTCGATATGAGAATAATTGAGTTCGGGTCCTACCAAGCCTCGGCTCAAGTAATAGATCACGTATTCTGAGAACAAGTCATCTTCCTAAACTAAAACCATGCCAATGGTTGACTCTACTACAGCCAGATATAATAAGAAATCTTTGTTATAGTTAGGTGGCCAAAGAAAAGGGGAAGTTGTGAGGGCATGCTTTAATGCATCGAAAGAGCATTGAGTGGCATCGTCCCAGTAAAAATGAACGCCTTTCTTTAGTAAGCGCATAAATCCCTTGGCGATTTCGACATAGTTGGCGATGAAGCGTCGTAAGAAGTTCGCCTTGCCTTGTAGACTCTGAAGTTGAAGGATTGTGCGTGGGGGGGGGGGGAACTAGATTATTTCCTCCACCTTGAGAGGATTGACCATGATCCTTTTTGTTGATAAGATGAAACCTAACAAACGTCTTGACGTTACGCAGAAGCTGCACTTGTTTGGATTCAAGCAAAGCCAAAAGTAGAGACAACGTTCGAAGATAAGTCTAAGGTGTGTGGGATGATCCGTTCACTTGCGAGATCGCGATGGTAATTCATCTAGATAGGCCTCAACTATATTCTTGAGGTCGTGGAAAGCGAAAGACATGGCCCACTGAAAGGTTGCTCCAACATTTTTAAGACCAAAAGGCATTTTACGATATGCGAATGTACCCCAAGGACAAATGAATGTCATTTTGTGTTGGTCTTCGGGTTTAATTTGTATTTGATTGTATCCCGAAAAACCATCCATGAAATAAAAGGCTTCACAACCAACACATTCATCAATGATCTGTTCGATGAATGGAGTTGGAAAATTATCCTTGGGACATGCCTTTTTCAAATCATGGAAATCGGTACATACGTGAATTGTGCCTTATTTTTTATTGACTGACACATGATTTGACAGCCATTGAGTCAAATGGATAGGATAGATAAAACCCGCCTTTAGCAATTTCTCAACATCAACCTTAATGGTTGCTGCTTTCTTAGGATTAACTGGATGAACCTTCTGCCGAATAGGCTTGGCATCATGATACCTTGTGATCTCATGTTCAACTATTTTTGGATTGATACCTGGCATTTCCTCATAAGACCAGGCAAAAACGTCGCAAAATTATTTGAAAAGATCTATGTAGATTTGAATCTCTTCGGGGGAGCACTCCGCTTCGATGAAGACATTCTCCATAATGCCAAGGTTTCGGGAGATATTGATCGGTATAGTTTCAACAATAGTTTTCATATTTCCCTCAGCATAAATTTGTTTGTAGCTAAGAGATTAATAGGGAACGACTGATCTCCTGTCATGGTCACGGTGAATTCTGTTGCTTTGATTCGGCTTAACTCTGGGAGAAAATATGATTTGTGATGAATATCTTCCCAAGGTTCGTCCGGACTAGTCATTGCTTCAATTACTACTTTGTCATAATGAAATACTAAGTCTAACGAATTGGTGTTAGTGAGAGAACCCTAAGCCCAAATAGGCTCTAGAAGTGGATCTAACTCTTGTGCAGGAGTCGGATCAGTGTTAGCTGAAGCTTGTTGGACTAAAGAGTATGCTACTTTAGCTATAGACAAGGGCTTGGACATGCTTGGGTGGCCTATCTCATTCATCGTGGCTGATGGGAAAGGAAGTATCCATGGATCCTCGAAGTAAGTCATGCGGAACGATGAAACTTGAAAAATATCAACCTTATGGTGATTGGATATAAATTTGATATCGCCATGAGGGGGTGGGTAATCGAAGGTACCCATCAAGGATGGGCACAAACCAACTCCGACATTAACGACACCTGGTTGAGGATTATCAATCATCGGGACCGTGGATGCCCCCAAAGCAGGGTCAAGTCTGGAGAAAGACAATTGATCGATGATCACTATCCAACCCTCATGTGGAAACAACAAGACCCGGAAAACTGTAGCAACCACAGCTTGCATAGAATAAGTCCAACTCCTTCCTAACAAGAGGCTATAGTCGAGGGGAGCATCAAATACCTCTACTTCGACACACATGGTCTTACCTCTTAACTGCATGGGAAAAGAAGGAACTATACCATGTGGTCGGAAAGAACGACCGTCGAACGCGGTGATGAGAGTAGGTGATGGAGAAAAAATGGGTTGGCCAATGGATTTCCAACATGCCAATGACATCACACATGTCGAGGCTCCCTCATCAACCACCATGCAGAAGATATTCTGAGTAAAATTTTTCGTGGGTAAGCCACTACTATCTGAAACGCTACGTGGTAAGGCAGACGAGGTTTTAAGTCGGTTGTATCCAACATGATGGTACCCAAATTACAAGTCTCGGTAGAGCCTAAAGCAGTTAAAAAGGATTTCCTCTGAGAAGGGAAGCTTTGGAGGACCTCCAAAGAAGACATCGCATAAGGGGTTTGTGAAAAATCCTCCACCACAAAGTAGTTCTGGGCGGCCCTTGCGTTTGGGTTATGACAAGATTTTTTAAATGCACCTTTGGGAATATGTGTCATTGTTTCTCCCAACGTCTTCTCAATATGTAGAGGAAGAGATGGGAGGTCAGCTTCTTTATCCTTCTCAGAAGTGCTTGGTTTACTATAGTCATGTGCTCTAGTCGAGATAAAAGCATCACCCCTAACCATATATCCGTTCGTGGATGCGGGGTTGTTCAGAGGTGGACAAGGTTCTTGGCTGCCCCCTTCTATGCTTGCAGAGGCTTGAGTTGGATTTTGCCCATGTTGAAATGGATTAGTCAACACCGCTTGTTGTTGTTGCGAAACAAATTTTTGGGCCCCTACAAGTCAAGGACATAGATGGGTTGGGTGGTCTTCCATGCACAAGTTGCATGGATACCTCACCTTTCATTTTTCAGCGTTGTCCCCGCCAGCATTATTGGTGGGTTTTTTGTCCCCCTTACCCTTATTTTGTTGTTTTCTCTATCCTTCAGGCTGCTGGGTGGGTTTTGGGTTAGTCAATTATACTGTGTGTACGTTCGACGTTTTGGTAGGGGGAGAAGCCAAAGAAGTAGTTTGGATGGCTACTGTGTGTTGTATAGATAATTGTTGCAACTACTTTGTCAATTGCTCAGTGGGATTTGTTTGTACTAAACCAACAATACCATTGGCATGTGGTCCAACTCTCTGTCTAGTTTTAACAAGGATTGAACGTAGTGCATCTGGCACGATGTTGTATAATAAACCAGACTGAGAATATATGAGCTCAAATTGTTGAGCCCTCATGATGGTGTTTTCTTCGAAGAATAATTCCAATGTCGTGACGTCTTTGGATAACTGTAGGACCAAATACTTAAGGAAACACTCAATTAGGAATGTTGGTGGGACTGGTACCTTGATTAAACTCTTCCAGTGTCTCCATTCTCGGATGTGATCATAAATATGGTCCGCTGTTGTCTGTTCAAAATTGGCGAGCAGCTCTGTGCCATCGTCGTATCTCATAGGTAACTGGAAATGGTTCACCAAAAGAAGAGTATCTTGAGTGATCGAGCTCAATGTACCATTTCATGGCACTCTCAATAAGAGTATGTTGAAACAATCGCAACTGTACGGAGTCATCTTGCAATGAGTTAGATGAGCACCAAAGATGAAAGGTAGTCACATGATCTCCTGGGTCTTCGTTAGGTTTGGCTTTGAACTTTGGGATGTCCGAAGGCAAACTTGTTGGCATAGGAGGCCAACATGGATCATGACAAATAGGGTCATTCAACAACCTTGTTAAATCTGACAAGTGCAAAGTCACCAGGAAGGGAAGTTTGGGTTGTTGGTGATAACCTGGGAAAAAGGGGCCTGGAGTTTGACTAGCACCAGGTTGCCAGGAAATGTTTGGCTGTTGGCCCAGATTCTGGTAGAAACCATGGCCCTGGCCAGCGTAAGGATTTTGCATATGTGAAGACATCATTGGCTGATTTCCCAAATAGAACATAGATGGTTGGGCATGCATTATATTCGAAGGACTCTAGGAAGGATTTCCCCATGGTGGTCCCGTGGGGATGGGCATAGTAGTTTTTCCAGGGTTCCATTGATTGTGTAAAGAATTACCCCAGATTGGCATTCCGGATGAGAGAATGGATCCTTGCCCTGAATTCCAAGGTCCTACTGCAGAAGAAGTTCCTATGTTTGCCCCCTGTGTAGGAATAATACCCTGCATAGGAGTAGTTTGTCCAAAATGGGGATTTCCCCCAGTCGAAAAAGCGACAGATGAGAAGGCATTGTTGCCAAACATTCTAGCCAAATAAAATGGTTTCGAACCTCCCAGCATACTATGCGAAGGTGGTCCTTGACTCCCTGCTCCAAATAAACTATGGTATATAGGTTGCCCGACGGACTGCTGATGCGAGCCACCGAGTGAAGGGGATGAAGGAGGGATATGAACTCCTCCATAAGGGAAAGAATTAAAAGGAGCAGGAGTGCCCCCGATGTGACCTTGCAAAGGAGCGCTAGAGCTCCCTGCCCCTAGAACTAAAGTCTGTAAAGTGGAGTAAGAAAGTACAGGACTTGTACCTGAACTAGGCATCCCGTATGAGAACGGAGGGCTTGTCTCACTTGGTGTGAAAGGGGTTGTGGCCACAGCCAAAGATGGGATCAAACCACTATGCGATGTAGAAGTGGTCGAGACCATGGTGGCTCGGACCGACGATGGTAGGTTAGGAGGTGAAAGCTCTACTGTGATGACAACCTAGTGGGAATTGAAGAATTCCTAGAAGGAGTAAAAACATTTGTTTCCATTGCTGTATTCAACACTATTTGGCGCTCGTAAAATTGAATTGGTACGATGAAAGGTGCCAAGAAATCAATGGTTGGTGTTTCAACCGGGCCAAGAGAGGTTGTTTCAAGGTCCAAAATGGTTGATTCCTCTGGGGGTTGGTCGGGCATAATGGCTTGTAACCCGATCACTTCAAAAGACCCTTGTTGGTCTAGCTTTCGCCTTAATGGTGGCGGGGGTAGCTCTAGTGTAACCAGTGACAGGCCAAGAAGCCTTCATGATTAGTGGAGCTCATGATCCTCCATTGTGTGAGAAGATCAAAGACACTCTAAGGTAGTCTAAATGTTCAAAAGTAACACACACTAAAAAATTCCCTAGAAGATAAGACAAACAACACTAAATTAATTGGAAGAACAGTTACAACAACCAACACTAGAGCAACTTACCGGTGCAAGTGAAACTCGAACATGGAAGCACCTCTGGGTATACTCTGCAAAGTATGGCCCGATGTCTGTCCTAGGTACCATGGTATACCCCCACAGTCACCTATGTATGTCCCTAAAAAACATTGTCAACTAGGTTTCCAGTGCACAAACAATCACCTGGCGGGTACAGTCGAAAATCGGGTAGACCACAATGAGAAGGGTATCGAGCCCGAAACCTGTCAAGGGTATCGAGAGAAAATGGTATGGAAGACAAATGAGGACCTCGAATGGATTTGAGACCCACGAAGCCCAGTGGAAAATGCAAACGACGAAATCCCAAGACAAGCCCTCTATATGTGTTCTCCACTACGATTGGTCCAGCTTTGGAGGGGTTATCTCCACTACCTTTCCGCACACGACCTTGTATTTATCCCCTATGTTAGAGGGGAGTCTTAGATAAATTCCATGATACTAGAATTAAACCCTCCCTAACTCAGACTCCAATGTTTGATTTGAAATGGCCTTGAAGAGTTTCCTCTCCAACCTAATCCAAGGCCCTAAATCCTGAACTAGTTGATGAACCCTACAAACATGAAAGTCTAATAAATTTTAAATTTTAGTGTTAATTTTATGGATTCATCTCATGTCAAGGGATATGGAAGTGAAATTGATGATGTGTAGCAGATGAAAGAAAAAAATGAGTAAAAAGCTGGAAACAAATTTTTTTTCTTAATGCAAAATTTCAACAACTTTTCAATTTTTTTTTTTTAACTTTTCTAAGATTTTGGACAACAAACTCAAAAGAAATTTCACTTGACTACAAGCTACTTATGATCTAATTAAACTGCAAAAACTTATGAAATAATGACTTATCCCTGGCTAATAATGCAGAAACACACTTTTCAACCAAACAAGAAAATGAAAAAGAGATTTTTTTATTTTATTTAAATGCTTGATAAACCAAAAAGGAAAAATACCAACAAGCAAAAACCAAGAAAAACAATTCTGGCCTAATCGAAGATTGCAAAGAATCGGGTCAAAAATCACAAACTAGCAATTTAAAAAAAATGACTCTCACACTTGTCTAAAAACCTTAAAAAAATTCTTTTACTTTTACAACAACTTTTCTTTAAATGAGAAAAAGAAAGATAAAGGTAATATTAATCCTAAGCTACTGACTAACAGAGATTTAAATACCTGAGAGGTATAGTTCTCATCAAGGGAAAGGATGACTATCTTATCCTCAAGAGAAATTATCCTGCACAAGCATGCTACTGTTAATCCAACAACCAGCGTGTGAACGCGAGCTGTATAGAGATAGAGGGAGTGTACACACAGGCTGACCTTGTACAGGCCACGTGTATCTCTAAACTATGAGAAAAACTAAAAACAGACAAACCAAACTAGGAAGAGACCTCTGATATTGATAACTAGAGTCTCCTGAAGGCTTGGACACTTTTTTTTAACAAAAAAAGAAAACAATCTAAGGAAAAATTTATAAAACCAAACAATTTGAGATGAGACTGCAAACAAACAAGACTCAAATAGAATTCCAGAAAACCCTCTGAGAATGTGTGATTCTGATAGGGAAGAGGATGACTGCCTCAGAAGTTCTTTGAACTCTACACACTACTGCTACTTCTTCAGCTAGCGTTCACACACGGGCTGTAAGAGAGTAGGGTGTGGGTACACGCATGCAGACCTTATGTAGGTTGTGTGTACCTCTGTGGATCTCAAAAAAACATTGTCAAGAAAATGACAAGGAAAGATGGTATGGAAAACCAAACTCCCTGCTAACTCGGACCTTACAGAAACTAAAAGAAAAAACAAGCAAGAAAAACTAGTCATTAAAACTACTCAAAAACTAAATAAAATTCTAGGAACCCTAGAGAGTCTCCCCAGTATGGTCACCAATTCTGTTGTGAGGGAAATCTCCCTATGGACTAGAAAATAGGGTTTAGACTTTGCATGCAGATATGATCGAAGAAAAACTACTTTCTACCTTCATCCCTAGATTTAAATCCCCTTTTCTTAGTAAATGCATGGAAAGATGAACCTACCTCGTTCTCAATTTTTGATGTCGATTCTCCATTGTACTTGATTACTTGTTCAAAATACTCCTTCCAAATATGACCTGCATACAAGACAAGCAACAACTACGCATGCATCCTACTTATATACTAATAGGTTAGAAATCCAAACATATACTAATCAAACTATAAAAAGTTCATGAATTGGACGGGAAAATCATTTTCTTTATTACTTTGAATGAGTCAACTTACAAAATCTAAGACCGGCCACCACTCTGTGAACCTGATCCTGGGCTCCTCTTCGATTTTCCTCCAACTTCTTTGCTTTGTATCTCCTTTGGCACAAGGAAAAGCTAAAGGGTTGGGACAATGGGAATACGCAAATGGGCAGAGTTTCTTTGCTATATTTTCCTTCCTTCCAAATGGGACCCCTACCCCTTCTTTTATAGGCTAGAAGGAGCTAGGTATTTGGACGAACCCTCAGCCATGCATGGCCGAGAGTTTCAGTTAACTCACCCATAGCTTTTGTGTTCTGTCGGCAACTTTACATTTTTCATGCTTTTGTCGATCCACGCGGGCTGTTTTGGGTCAACCAGTGTTTACACACGTGCAGTAATGGAGTAGGGCGCGTGGGCCTTTATAAAGGAGGATTTTTAAAGAGTTGTTCAGCATTTCTTTGGCAAAGAAGGGATATGAGATGGCCTGATGCCAGGTAAGCATGTGTGGTGCAATT
The DNA here is from genome assembly GCA_010110895.2 of Picea sitchensis. Lineage (NCBI taxonomy): Eukaryota > Viridiplantae > Streptophyta > Pinopsida > Pinales > Pinaceae > Picea > Picea sitchensis. The sequence continues at coordinate 73,642 of SNQJ01S0070052.1, forward strand.
TAGGGTTATAACACCATATGTGACCCTATCCTTCAAGCTATCACACTTCCATAGCGATGTGGCTTTTTGCTAAATCTCTGAAACTTGGATCCTGATCTAAAAATTGTTATGATGATAACAGAATCCACCGTAGAAAAAATTGGCATTAAGATTCTAGCTGAAGAACTAACTCTTAAAAAATTTTATAAACAAGTTCATTCTATAGAAGAATCAACAAGTAAACCTAAAATTAAGCTTGAAATTCCAGAGGTAATTATTCCCGAAATAAAATTTGAGATTGACTAGACCAACCCTGTTTCATTGATAGATACTTTTACCAATGAGAACAAATGATCCATTTCAATCCCCACTATCATTAATACTCAGTCAATTCTTTCTCCTCCTAAAGTAAAATTTTTTGTTTCCCAAAACCTTGAATATTATTTTCTCTACTTAGATTCATCCCCCATTACTTCTCCTATCTATACATCAAGTAAACTTGAGGAACCAAGCTCAATTTTTCCTTTTACCCCTCATCTAGATATTTTGTATTCTCATGATCACTTTCCGAAACTTCATGCACAAAATCCCGAAGTAGTCGAATGATCAGTAGATCAGTATTTCGAAGTTTTTGAAAATCTCTTATTTATCCCTCGAGTTCATTTTCCTAGACTTTCAATGGTCAATGTTGGAGGTGTTGGTGCTGGAGGTGTCGAAGGTGCAAGGGTTGGTGTACAATCTCAACCCCCTAGGATATTTTCCAAGGTCATCGCTAGATATGCTCCCTTAATCCTTCCTACTGTCCTGGATGATTTACCCGAAAATTACATGAAGAGCCTCCGTAAATTCACTGGAGAAGGGGATCTAACAACAACATAAAATATAGCCTTTTCGATCAATTTGTTGATATTCTTGGCATTGAGAACGAAGACAGTTACGCAAGACTGTTAGTACAAAATTTGGAAGGACAGGTAAGAACTTGGTTCAGAGGACTTCCAATAGGTTCTATACAATCATATAACGATCTAGATACTTCCTTCCTAAAGAAATGGGGCAAGAAAAAATATCATCTTTATTACTTATCTAAATTCAGAGCCTTGAGAAAGAAGACTTCTAAATCAATCCTAGAATTTATCCAAATATTTAATAACCTTCATCACAAAATCCTAGCCGAAGTTAGACCTTCTCAACCAACTTCAAAAGTCACTTTTGCAGGGGCTTTTGATTCTGATTTCGCTCTAGTTTTGAGAGAAAGAAGATACACTACTTTAATGGGGATGCAAGATAATTCTATAGATATTGAGTCCAACATGATGGCATCTGGGAAGTTGAAAACTAAATTCGAGATGGGAACAAGAGAAACCAGATGTTTTAAATAACATACAAGGCCCTGTAGATCTGGAAATTTTGCAGAGGAAAAAATGGATGAGATGGCCAAAATCATTAAATATTTATCAAAAAAAAATTCCAGGATGGAAATAGAGAAAGCCAAACCTGATCCCTACATTAGGAATCAATTTAGGAGAAACCCTAATCCTTATATACAACAAAGGAAAAAAAAATGAGGATCAAAAGATTCAAGCTCCGTTTAAAACTGAGAATTTCATACAAAGAGATGAGTTGCAATATTATGAGGAATAAGAGGAAGATCTAAACAACCTCGGTGATGATGATCTTGAGCCTCACCTAACCAAGAAGGATTATGAGAAATCCTTAGACCTAGAATTTCTATTTAATAATGATGAAAACATCAATAATCTGGGGGACTCTACATACAAAGGTCTCGCAGACTCAATAATGGATGAGCTTCAACATAAATATGATTTGAGGCCAAGAGAAAAGTTCTACAAATATTCCATCAAAAAATATTTTATCACGAAACAAAGCAAACGAGGCAATAATTACAAGACCATCAACTAAGACACAAGCTACCCGAACGGAGCAAGTTGAAACTAAAGCAGCACAAACTAAGAAGCCAGAAAATACAGAGGCCAAATCTTAGACCAAGGAAATTGAAAAACCAATTGGGACTTTCAATTTAGAAAATGAAATTAATAAAATTAAGATTTAAATGCCTCTAGTTGAACTTGCTAGGAACCCGATGTATAAAAAACAAATCGCTAACGCAATAAATTTCTTTGAAGATGAATGTCAAGATGATGTTATCAATTTGTAGGATGAAAAACCTACAATCATGTTTGGACCACACATTGAAAGCAGTAAGGATTATGTTGTTGTTTTCTATATTACATTGACTGTGCACAATCATTTACTTCAAAATTCATTGCTAGAATTAGGAGCCTTGCATAATTTAATGCCTAAAATTATCATGGAAAATTTGGGCCTTAGAATTACCAGACCTTATCAAGATTTATACTCATTTGATTCGAGAAATGTTAAGTGTCTAGGTATGATTAAATATTTAGTTGTAAACCGTGCACAGGTTCTTGTGAAAAGTATCCTTATGGATGTGGTTTTTATTGATGTTCCTACCAAGTATGGTATTATTCTATCCAGATCTTGGGGTGCCAAGCTAGGAGGATTAGTTCAGCTAGACATGACCTATGCTACAATTCCAATTTTTGGTGGACAATTTACTCGACTATACAGAGAAACTAGACTGGTGTATATTGTAAGTGACCCTCAAAACTATTGATTAAGGTTGGTTGTTATTGATGTCAACCCTTGAAGAAAGTTGGAGAACCCAGTTTTGGGTAATGGACACAAGTTTGTTTGATGGATAACAGTATGAGTTTTGATATATTTGTAGGTAATACTATTCTATATGGATAATACATGTCATGTCATTTCCAGTGGTATGTGGAACATCACATAACTCCTCACGGTTAGAGAGTTATGACCATGTGAAGTTGGAGAACCCTCATGAGTCATCTAGAAGCCCCAAAAGGTCAAAGTAGTCAAAGTGGTTTAAGATATTTTTAGAAGGT
>SNQJ01S0070053.1:3662-15463 GCA_010110895.2 Picea sitchensis
TTTTCAATAATTTTTTCATGCCATTAGAGCTTATCACCTTACCGGGTTTCCCCGTGATACCTCTTAATTCAATTTCTTTTCCTTCCAATGAAAATTTCATGAAAAGTTCTTGAAAATTTAAAGCCATTGTTCCTAATGATTGTAACCATTGGATTCCTAGTACAACATCATCACCACCCATGAGTATATAAATCATTGGACTATTCATTACATATTCCCCCATAGTAAGATTGATCTTATTTCATTTTCTTGAGAAATTTAGTTCCTCCATTTGCAATCATTACTTGAAACTCTGGCGCTGGATATACAAAGCAATTGAGATCTTTGTCTAATTTATAGTGAATGAAATTATGAGTACTACCAAAATCAATTATGACTATTACCTTTTTCTTTTTGATATATCCTTCAATCTTGAGGGTTTGATGAGTGCTAATTCCAACCAATGCATTACACGATATCGTGGGAGTCAACTCTTCAGACGAAATTGCTTCTACGTTTTCATCTTGAGATAGTTCTTGTTCTTCTTCCTCTTCACAATCTATGTAGAATAATTTCTTCTCACCACACTTATGTCCCTTACTGTACTTGTTGTCACAATTAAACCATAAACCTTTTGCTTTTATTTCCTCCAATTGTTGAGGTGTCAACCTTGTAGGTTGAGGTGTTTTAGAAGAAGGAGCATTGTTATCTTTATAGATGTTAGGATTGTTCCTTCTAGTAGCCATAGCCATATTTTTAATTTCAACATTTCTTTCCACCCTAAATGCATTCTCCAATGATTTGGGTTCCCAAAGCTGAACCTCATGTTGAATGTTGTCCTTTAAAGTTCCTATGAATACATCAATCGAGTGCTCATATGGAATATTTGTTACCTTTATAATCAATCTTTGGAAGTTCTCAATGTGCTCTGTAACTGAACCGTTTTGCTTTAGATTTATCAATTGGCTAAAGAAGGTATTGATCCTTGTATCCTCATAGTGTGCTATCATTTCTTCCATGAAAATTGTCCAAGTGACGAGTGATTTATGAGAACAAAGCCATCGATACCATAAAAATTGATTGGGTTCTAAATATAAAGAAGCAATTCGTACCTTTTGTGTATGTGGCACATTATGTAGATCAAATAATTGCTCCATCTGAAGTATCCATGTGATTGGGTCCTTTCCATCAAACTTCCTCATATTGAATTTAGGAACATGGTTGGTCTTCAACCCAAAGTTGGAGTTTCTCCATTCTTGATTCATCTTCCTTGTGTCCTCATCATGAATTTCATGGGATACATTTTCACTTTCAGGTGTCCTCTCTATTAGGAATTTTTTCAATCCTTCCATGATCTCCCTTTTTAAACCATCCATCTTAGTATCCATTATTGCCTCCAATTTAGCTTCAGTTGAATCCATCATCCCTTGTAGTTCATCTTTTGTCACTGTCTTCTTTTGTAATTCATTTATGTCCCTACACATTTCTTCACCTTCATCAAGAGTCCAAGTAGGACTGTCTGGAGGCTTATTTTGTGTAGAAGTTCCCTTTTTGGGTGGAATGTTGGCCAAGTATCACTTTTGAACCTTGATTTTGAGGTGGTTCTTCTAGACAATATTTCTTCTGCTGTATCTCCAAAGTTTCGGCCCTTCTGGGTATGAAATTTTATTTTTTGTAGTTCTATGACATTTCTTCTCTGCAATTCCACAGGTCTGATCATAATTGGATGTGCCAAGTGTAATTTATGGTAAATTCCCCACAACTTTCTGTTTTTTGGCTTTTACAAGAGATCTCACTTGTATAGCGTTCCCCGCACAAAATAATAGATATAAAATTCTGAAAATCGTACCATAAATACTACGGACTGCCCACTATCCAATGCAACTAGTCTCACTCAATTTGGATAATATAGGAATAATTTATGATTGTTTTACCTAGAACACCTACTTGATACTAGTCAAATACCCTATCTTCCATAGGGTGTGTTTCTGAAAGTGTAAGGCCTCAGGAGCTGAAATTTTAACCCAACGTACCTTGAATCCTCTACTTAATATCCTCCAATCCGTTCCTTCTGAAACTTTGTAGAAAAAACGTTATAGTAAAAATGCCAATGTGTCTCAGATGTAGCATCGAAACCCCAATACCTTGAGTTATGATACCATATGTTAAGAACCAAATATCAATATAGCATAGAAAAACCTCAGAATAAGTACTGAACGCCTTGAAAAAGAGATAATTTCAGATAATAAGCCTCTTCGAGGGGGAAACCTCCTTATACACCACATAACTGTTCAAGTACAAGATGATTCCAAATGAAAATGTCTCCTTGGTACATATAGGAGACTAGGAGGTACAATTACAACTAATGGACCCAAGACGACATAAATAAAATGACATTACTAATTTAATATTCCCCAATTAAGGGGTAATTTGCCACTATTTAGGGCTTAAAATGTTATCACCTTCTTTTAGCCAAACAATATGAATCTTTTGACACCACTTTGATTCCTCTAGGGATATCATATCCTTGCGTTTTTTCAGAATCTCATCAAGGTACTCATCTTCCACAGAGGTGAGGGATCCTGCTAGATTATCCACTAGAATAAACTCCGATTGCTCCTCCACCTCCTTTAGTTTTGATTGTGATTTTTCATTGAAATAACGATCCCACTTCTTAGTATTCGTAGTCACTTTTGAAATGTTACACGTAAACTGGTGCATTAAATAATTTTCTCCATCCTCTTTAATAGGAATCCAAGATTTTTTAATTAGAGTTTTGTAATCATGTTCTTTGAGCAAAGACTCATTGATTTCATTGGAAAAGGTGGCCTCTTCCCACGAGGCTCTATTTTTAGGAAAATGGGAAGATGATCGAAACATCCCTCCATTGAAACCCAAAATTTCAAAGGTCAACTATTTAACATCGAATCTTATGAAATGAGAAACCGGTCTAGACTTTTAGCCACTAATTTTTCATGTTTTCTATTGTTCCTCCAGGTTTGGGATAGTTTAGTAGTCTCTAGGTCAACCAAATGATTCTTAGCAATCCAATGAGAGAATTTTTTTTCTTGAGGGTCCCTTCAAGGACGGACCCACCAAACCTATTGAATAGAAAGAGTGAAATTAAGGTCTCCACCCAAAAAAAATTTGGAGGCCTCCATAACACCCAAAGCACTTAGACTTTCCTAAAATGGATTTCTCTCTACATAAGGACCATAAACATTATCAGCCTAAAATTAAAATTTAAAGATCGTTCCTCCAGTTCAACCACAATCCCTAAAGGAATCAAGAAAGAAGACAAGGAAAATTAGTGCAATCTCCATACAGTAATAATACCCCTCGAAATTCCAACGTAGTATGATGAGCAGAAGGACCATTCTTTTAGCCAAGGCCTAAAATATTCCTCTTCCTTTACCCCTATGCACATGGTTTCTTAAACTAAAATGAAATATATATTATGAATTTGGACCAACTGTTTGAGGGAAGAAATTTTATGGGTTCCCCCCACCTCATGAAAATTTAAGGAAAGGAGGATCATTGGGGAACCCCTGCTTGGAATTTCCCCACTCTAAGGGACCGAATGATGGTTGTTTGCTTCCTATTCCTTATATATTTTTTCACCTAGATATAGGCTACGGTTATATGATAATTTCTTCCCACTTGACCCATAAAGTCATTTTCCTACATTAGACCCCCTAAGAAAGAACTCAATAGTTTCATTTTAACCTTGGATCTTAACAAATAATCAAATTTAACATAGTGAGATGACAAAAATGAATCTGGAGATATTGGAGAGCATGATTTGAGGGAGCCTTGACTTTTGGGATCCATAGGTAAGGACCTCGAGCTTGAGTTAGGAAAAAAAGGTCCTCATGATTTGAAGGCCCCTCCTTGGGCATACAAGTTTTCCAATCAGAGGATTGACTCGACGAGGAACTGGCAATAGGATTTTTTGAAGACCCGTGCATAGGAGATGGATTTTTTTTTCTTTCTTTCTGGGGATATAAAATTATCTTTAGATTGAAAAGAGGAGTTAGATTCAAGGGTATTAACATCCACATACACCATTGGAATGGAAGGAGGCTTTGGAACTTCCGAGACCTCACTGCATGTTTTTTTCTTGTATTGCAATTTCACATGTTTTTCCCACCCTCTAAATTATTCACAGTCATTTGAATGAAGCTTTCATTTCCAAAGTTTTTTGAACGATGGAAAACTCGATGGATTCCCGTGACATTGATATTGGAGGTGTCCAATCTCATGACACTTGAAGCATCGAAAGGGCACCCTCCAATAGTCTACTCTTTGACTCCAAGAAAATCCACCACAAACAAATTCTATTTCGTCCACTAAGCCTTCTCACAGGTCAACCTAAATCTACAACCATACCCATCTTTGATTTGTTTTTTATTCCCATTCTAGTTCAAAACTCCTAAACACCCCCAACTTGTTTGCATTGGATTTTATAATGCCCTCTTTCCAAAATACCAATGGAAGGTTGGGAAAAATATCCCACACTTTAGCTAGAGCAAGTGGGTCACAAGTATGATCAAATTTTACAACCCACTCTTTAATAATAAGGCCCGAGGGACCCCATCCCCACATTATATTGAAAATATGCTCTAAATCCACCTTAGTTTTGAATATGAAACAATGCCACCCTCGTGAAAGGATATGGAAATATGTGTAGTAGCCTGAAACCTCAAACCAATTTTCATCTATCCATGTTTGGAGTGTCGAAGGGATTAGATATTTCCTACATAAATGGTACATTTTTCATTCTTCCTAACAACTTGGGAATGGAACCTATGGCCACATCACCCCCACCACCATTTTTTTTCATTCATGCTTCACCTTCCAACACCTATTTTTCTGAACCTTCAGATGCCGAGCATGATACAAACTAGCCTTAGCCTAATTTTCACCTGGAAGAGAATATTTTTCCACCAGCGGAGGAGCAGGACCCACATGAGGAGAATGTGAGCCAAATATCCATTCCACTACATTTTTGGTTGCATGCAATGATAAATCAGGATAATAATCATCTGGAGAACCCTGGCCCTTTCCAACAACCCTATTAACACTCTTGCACTTCTTGGAGGCCACAATCGAAATTCTAATATGATGGTCCTCTATCCACCTTGGGAGAGGTCCTCCTACTATTTTGGAAGGATTGAAATTCCTTTTATAACATCAAAATATCCTATGCATCACCAACGCCCCCCTCGTAATCAACGATATCGTCATCCATACATATTGATTGGGTTTTAAATAAAAAATCTCTTGCGATACACAATTCGTCAACTACTCCCATGTTTGTTCCTTTTCCAACCTAACTAAACTAGAACTAGAACTCAAAACTAACTCCAAATTCTAATGCCACCATCAAATGATCTATGGACGAGACCATGGAAGGTTCTAGGGTTTCCATCTCATAGATGATGTTCCCCCATATTTCCTCTGTTATGCAAATAATGACTTATGAAATATAGTTAGTTGGTATTTAGATACTTTAATACATATGAGGTTGATTTGATAAATATTAAATTGATTTCATTATTTATGTGGCAACTAATCCCACATACAGGTGGAGATCACTACTCTAATGAAAGTGATTCTGATTGGGACTTTCCATTGGGCAATCCTCCCTTGTTGTTGTTGGAAATTTTTTTCCGACTAACAAAGTTTTTTGGCACTAGAAGGAGGAAATGAAAAGCTAACCCTTCAGAGTCTATCTTTGATTGCATCTGATTAAAAATGGATCCTTTTTATATCTCTGTTTTTGAACATTCTTTTAGTTCTCCTAGGCATACTTGGAGCATTTCCAAAAAGATAGTCATTTGCTTGTCAAAGTTGGAATTTGATGGTGAGGGTGAATTTTCTGCATTTGATCATATTTCCCAATTTAATCTCAAATGCAAGTTTTGTGATATATCTATCGATAATGAAGTGTGTAGACTTTTTAATCTTACATTAAGGGGAAGAATCAAGAGCAGGTTCCAAGGATTTCCTACCAAATCTATACACACTTGGAAATAGTTCATGGAATTATTTTCAGATGCTCATCGGAATTATGATCATGAAGAATTGTGTTAAGAATTATAAAATCTGTGCAATTTTGAAGGTGAGTCTGTAGAATAATTCCTTTCTTTATTTAGATTAATTTTCTTTAGATTTCCTCTAGATGAAAAACCTTCTGGAGAATATTTAATGGAAGGTTTTCTCTATCTTTGTTCTCTTCCTTGCATACATAAACAAGAAAATGATGATGAACTGAAAATTGATGATTTTCATAATAAGCATTTATCTATAGAGACTAGTCCATTGCTTGAGTTATAATATAGGTTTTATTCCTTGGAAACCACTCATGATATTTGAAATATTAATCAATTTCACATGATAGGATGCTTCAACACACAGTGTCAGGAATGTGAAGATATATAAAGAGATATAAATATTAGATTTGAAATTGATTCAAATGATTTTGTAACATATATGAGTACTTCCTATGTTGAAATTTTTTTAGTGGAAATGAATTCAAATCCTTTATCTCAAACAATAGATTTTGATATTGATAATAATGATGATCATTTAATCAATGAGGAAGCGTTTAAATGTTTATTTTTTGAAAGTTTTAATTCTTTGTTACCTGATATGTTTGTTGACCATAATAGCATTTATGTTTTTCACCTCATCATTCCTTTGTGAACAAATTTTAACTCAAAAGAAAATGAATCTTTTGAAAATCAAAGAAATAATAAGGTTTCTTTTAAACTAGTTCATGATTATGAAGCAGAAAATGATCTTCCTATTGACATTAAACATGAATCACATGCATATTTATTTAGTTCGTATAATAATATTGATATTTCTAGTCTTTTCTATGATTTTGAGGAAAGGGAAGTCATTTTTAACGATTCATTTGGTGTTGATAACACTGAGGCACTTCACCCTATGGTGATGGTTGTGTTAGGTTGTCATGTTATCAATTCCAAACTGGAATCTGCAATGAAAATGAGATACTTCAATGCATATAGTCAGATATAACAAACTCTCATTTTGTCTCTCTCCAATTCGATAATAATGATTTTCCTCTAAAATAAACTTTTTCATCTAAGCACATTTTTGAACTTGTAAGTTATTATCCTGGTGATATATGTATTCTTCCTATTAATCCTTCTCAAGCATCAAATGATTTCCAATTAACTTAACATATTCCAATTGATTTTGAATTGGAAGAAATATTTCTTGAGAAGTTTTCATTGTATGATAAAAATTGTCTTATTTATTGTAAATAATAATTTTGATTTCTTTTTGTATATTTTCAATGTATATATGACTGCAGGATTTCAGTTGTTTAATAGGTTATGTTGTTATTCTAGTTGTTTTAATACTAATGATTTACCTTATGACTTGGTGAAAGTTTTTATGTTACTCAATCCAATTAATTCATACCAAGTTGTTGGTAACTTGAAATATGAACCCATGAGGATCTAACAAGAGAATAAATTATTGCAATTTAAACCAATGATTATGCCTCATCATCTTGATTTGTCTTCTAGGATTAGTAATACCATCAATTTTAATTCTCTTTCACAAGGTTCAGTGTTTGAAATTGCTCCACATGATTCTTACTAGCTATGCTATCCATCCATGAACCCTTCACAATCATTAATAAACTTCCAACTTAATTTTGATGATCCCATTGAGACTTGGTTTGAATAATCATTCTTGAAGAAGTTCCCATTGTATAACAATGTTAATATTTTGTTAGTTGCAAATATAATTAAAAATACCATCAATACTAACATTATTGAACCATATGATATAGTACTTGGGGTTCCTTTAGATGATTCTTGGTAGATATCATGTCCATATATATTTTTCCTTCAACAGTTTCATGTTTACCATACTGAGTTTCGATATAGAATAGAAACATGGTTGGAGGAATCTTTTCAAGCAAAATTTCATGTAAATAATGTTGTTATCTTTCATATGATGAATAAAATGCCTCGTAATACATTTCTTTTATTTCTTTATGTTAGACTAATCCAATTTTTTCTATTAACTTTTGATGTGCATATGGGTGCAGGTTTGGAGTTACATGAATGGATACATTGGCATTTTGATTTTACTTAGTTCATTTTTAGCTGGTATAGTATAGATAGATTTAAGGTAGATTAGTTTATCATAGTAATCTTTATTGTATTCACTTTTTTTTCTCATATATATATATATATATATATATATATATATATATACACGTTATTCAAGAAAGGTATTTTTCATCCAAGTGTAATCTTTCCAAACATGAGTTACTTTTTTGTATTTGAGTAGGTTGAAAGATGGACTGTACACCCATTAGATGAAGACAATTTTTCTTTATTGATATGTTATGTAATTTGCAAACTCAGGGAAGTGTGACCCTTAACTTGTCTGCTTAGGACGCTCTTGAAAATTTTGGGACATAAGTTTCAATAAACTTATTTCAATCGTTCCAAGAATTAGTTCATCAATGATTAGAAGTCTAGTCCTAATCATCTAATTTAGTTATGGTTTCCTATTTTATCCTTAGTGCATTTATAGGAGAGTCATTCAATCTAGATTGTTATCTGGGGTTACTTTTATTTTATCAAAATTATTCTAAATTACCTCCATAGAAATAAAGCTATCCTATTTCCATTACTTATAAGATTGAATGTGAGGTTAATAATAAGGATTTTTTAAATCGTTATCATTAATAACAAGGGGAAATTGATATACTGATGGATGATATTGGTGGAATTTTGGATTATAAGGTCTTATATTTTTAAAGTAATGTTTGCAAGGACCTTATTCATAGCAGTAGAGTTTAAGAGGGGTTAAAACCTTATTTTTTTTTTGGACCATGTATTTATTAAATATCTAATATTTTAAGCATGGAAAAGAAATTGGCGTTGATAGATATATTGTACATATTATGAATTATCATATGCTTCTTTGCTTCTAGGTTTATCGTGCAGTTTGATTACCTTTTCCCCCTAATTTGATTAACTGACATATTTTTCTTTTATTTTATTTTTAGTTTAATGATCCTCACATGATTTTCATTAATTTTTATATATTATCATTTCCTTCTTTGTTAATGCATGCTTGAGTTTGATATTGATGATGGTTTAGTTTATTGATTTATTGTTTGTACATCTAGGTCATTTTCAGTTTCAACATTTTACCTTCTTTTGCATTGATTACATTGGTCTTGAGAAGTTATGAGAAGTTTGTAGGGGGTATTAATCCTATGTAAATGAAATTGGTAATAGTTGAGCTACGTTTTAATGGATGTCAACATCCTATGACTAAAGCATCACAATTGATAATATTAATAGATTTCTTCACCATCAATCTTGATTTTGATGGATGGTGACAGAACATTTGTGTTTCCAAGGATTCATATCTATAGCACATACAAGTCAAATCTTAGGTTTCCTACAAGAATTTTCTTTTGAGCTTCATTCACCTCACATCGAAATAGCTGATACCTATGATGATTGATGATGGGGAAAATATTATACTAAACTATGGGAATGAGCAATTTTCTAAGAAACTCAAAACAATTATTGTATCACTCCACTTACTATACACCCATTGCATATGTAATATTAATATACAAATCAAAAGGGTGATCAAAATGTGAAATATAAATAGGAAGTTGAAAGAACTATAAAAGTGTGGGAAATACAATTAAACCCACTTGAGCTATGTATGCTTGCTGGCAGTTGCTCTATGCTTGTATGATACTAAGGCATATTCATCGGGGTTATGGACAATCACGAGAAACAAATCAATGCTGGGTAAAAATGAGACGAGAAACACACGTAGGAAATTGTTTTACTCACACATAATGAAAGTCCCATTCCTAAAAAAGATTACCTATGGTTTGAAAGCTAAGGAATAATTAACCCCATAAATTGGCTCAAAGAGATGGTTTGTAAGTTACCTGATGTTTAGTGCTAGATAGGAATATCTTTCTAATTCAAGAACACATGGTAGAACCCATAAATGAGAATTTTTTCTTCTGACTATTTGGGCTTATCTTTAATATTAAGTGTGAATAAGTCTTTTAAGAGGAAAAATAGACAGAGATAACCGCTTCATCCAGTGTGTCGCCAATTATTGTTGTTCCCACAACAACTTTCCCAAGTCATTTAGAATAAAATTAGGGGTCCCCCATATTAAAATTTGAAACTACTTACTATTTTTACTTTATTTTTAAGTATTGACCTGAGGTTTTTGGTTGTACAATTTTCTATTTTGTTATGATGATTATTATTGTCTTTCTCATTTTTCTAATTTTTCCTATTTTGGTGTTGGATTGGATTAAGTTTTGATCCTGTTTTTTTTTGACTTCATTTCTTGATTATATTTATGATTTGTTTCGGGCATCACTCTGTTTACCCAAGCTCTACTGTAACACACACACTAGTTCACCTTATGCAGTTAAAGGTTATGGAATTTTTCTTCACTTAGTTATATCATTTCCTAATTTTGAGGTCTCTATCATCCTCTACTCGTCAAGAGCTTTCTGACGATATCATTTTTTTTTTTCATTTTGAGTTCAAAACATAAAGTTATGGCCATTGGAAGTTTTTGTACTATCATCATGTTCTAGTGACGTGGTAGATGACGTGTCTCCTAAATCCAAGTGTCATTACATGGGTCTATTGCTTAGTCTGCACACGGGGCCACATTGTCCCACCTAGTCATTTTCAATCTCTGAATCCGTGTCGTATCATAATACCTCATTTTTGTTTATTTGTATCTAGATCTGGGTCATCTCTTATTACTTTTATTTATACCTAATCCCAGATTCCAAGATGTTATCTCTAACATTTAGATACCTTTCCTCTATGTGATTCATCAACAACCATGTCATCGATACTTTAGCAAGGTCATCATAGGATACAATTGCATGGTAGCAACGTGTTCCTGATTGAGGTGTTATCTTGATCCGGGTTTTATCCTCAAGGGATATATCCGGATCCAAATGTTTCATTCTTACAAATTTTCTAATCTTCTGGATATGTTGGATCCTATATTTTCCATATCTATGGTTTGGTTATTTGTTTTATTTTAATTTTATGTTATTTTATTTTAAATGTAGATTATTCCTACATTTAGTTTTTTTTATAATTTATATTATTTTTTTATTTATGGGGATGTGAATCCATATGTTTCAAACATTAACACTTGCTCTATGTTCTATATTTCTCTTGGCTTCACACACAAATAACCATGGAGACAAAAAAAAATATAAACACGTTGACATATTTTTCGCCAGTGCATGTGGGATAAACAATTAGGCTGTATATCAACGATCCATAATTGATCTAAGGGAAAAATTAACGAATCCTGAGCGTCCATTTCAATAATCCATATCTCGAGTTTTTAGTGGCCAAATTATGCAAGAAATGGATCATTGGAAAGATAATATTATTAGGAACATCTTAAGTAAATTATTTTTTCTTGATTGATAGTAAAAATGCCTGAAAAATTTGAAAGAAAAAAGGGCGATGAATTTGATATATTAAAAGCCAATAAAATATAAAGAAATGGGGCACACATTTCCTGAAAATTAAGTCACGAATTTGCAGCAAGAAATATCAATGTAATTTTTGTATGAAATCCATCAAATTAACATGCAAAGAAGAAACTAGTGAAGGTTACATGAATATTTTTTAATTTTTAATCATTACACTTTTGTTTTTTAGAGTTATTTTGTTCTACTAATTTTTATGACAAATTGTATTATTTTTATTTATCATTTGATTTAATTAATGTATAGG
>SNQJ01S0070053.1:15644-30578 GCA_010110895.2 Picea sitchensis
ATGTACTGCTCAAAGACATTCAATTGGAAAAATATCTTCATGTCCAAAATCTCATCATTATAGGCAACTCCAAGAACACCATACAAAGTGAAAGCACACCCCACCCCCCTCACAAGTTAGTAATTAGAATTATAAAAAAGACTCAACTAGAAGAAGGAGAAATATCTAAGGTCTCCTACTACCATGTAAGAATATCAAGTAATGGTCTAGTGGATAAACAAGCAAATCAAGTCGTTCATCTGGCTTTGGGAAATATTTTGAGGAATGGACACTTGGAGTGTCATCCCATTCCTTGGTTGGATGATGACGAACATGTTATTTATTGGCCACAAGCATGGAATCCCTCCTAACGTCACATCATTTTTTAGGTGGGAGCATTCAATTTATGTAGCAAGGATGCAAAAAATGCAGTCTCATCTGTGTGCAAGCAACGAGGGTTGGTTCTCTAAGGTTTCTTCTTTGGGAATGTTCATGCACTAGTACAATTGATGGTTAAATTCTCATGGTTAAATTATAGGTCTCTCATAAGAAATCCATCATAAGGGATGACGGAATGCTGATGGAGCGTGGGAGGATTTTTCATCAAAATATGCAGATGGTCTCACTGAGGCTAGTCATGAAGGTCCTTGTTTGGTGGAAGTCATCCCCCCTGGTCGAGATCCCTCCCTTTCCATTTCCGTGTTTAGGAGTCATGCTTGGGGCATAAAGGTCGCATCTAGCAGGAGGCCAAAGGAAATTTTGGATCAAAGGGAATTCAGACGAGAATTTGGAGCGTCTAATACCTTGCATCAAAGCCCGACGATATCTCATCCTCATTCGCCTCTTCTCCGGTATGATGTATTTATTATTTGTTTCTTTGGGATATCTATAATTAGTTACGATCACCCCTTGGCATCACAATACTTTGAATTATACTCCATCCATTACACTTATGTTCAGAGACTCCTATCGGCTCTCAGGGTGGAACGACATGGTTCATAATTACAAGCATTAAGGGAAGAAATTTAGGAATTGGAACAAGTGGTTTATGAGCTCAATATTAAGAAATGCTCTACTTCTACGAAGTTGATCCAATCTTGTAAAATTCTAATTCAACACAAAGAAATTTCTAGACAACAGAATGATGAATTGGATGCAGTCAGAAACCAGGTGGAACAACTACAACACCAACACATACAACATCCTCCTCTTCTGCCCATTCTTTCTTCAAGCAATGGCTCCTCCCCAACATCTCTATCTCCCATAATTGACCTCAATCAACCTGCAGAAGAGAAATACATGGAGAAAGAAAATGATCAACAAGTGAACCCCCCTAGTACTTGATGTATTGTAGGATAATTTGCATTTTGAGAGTATTCTATAGGATATATACTCACAAGTATAGGATTACTATGATTTTTTGTATAAATCCTCTACAGGATGATCTGAAAAGGGACAATACAATAGTATTAGGAAGATTGGACAATCAGATGAACTATTCTGCATTTTTGTAACTCTTTCCTACGTGCTTCAATTGCTTTTTTTATTAATATAATTATCTCAGTTTCTGTTAAAAAAAGAGAAATTTATTGTAAATATAATTTTTTTTATTGATGTAGGAGTGATTATTTCATTTTTTTAGGAAAATAAAAATAAAAATCCTAAAGAAAAGGAATAAGTTGGCAAGAAAGTTCTCAATATAATTTTTTTTTCTTCCATGAACATTTTTTGTCAAATATAAATATCAATGAATATATTAAAATTGTTTTGATGCAGGAGAAAAAGGGATGAAAAGAAAATACAAGTTCAATAGTTAATACTAGTATAGTTAACTTAGGAAATACAATTAGTTAGGTATTTAGATATTTTAATACATATGAGGTTTATTTAATCGATTTCATTCTTTAGGTGGCAACCAGAGCCACATATTGGTGGAGATTGCTACTCCAAATGAGAGTAAGTCTGATTGGGAGTTGCCATTGGGTGATCCTCACTTGTTGTTGTTAGTATAATTTTTTTGACTATCAACAATCTCCTAATGAAACATGTCACAATTCAAAGAAGTTTGGGGGTGTGATAAGAACTCTCTCGAAGATGTGATATGGCATAAAGAGGAGGTTTTCCTATGGTACGATAGGTCAGAAGGGGTATTTTACCTCGATAAGTACATAGCTCAAGGAACATATGTACACAGGATATCATGTATTTGTACAATTCCTAGCATGTGTGGGACCATGTACAAACAATGATGTGGCAAGAGAGATAAATCCCTCGGGAAATTTTAAAGGGGCCATAAATTTGTGCTCATAGCTTGGAATTGAGTAAGAGTATAGTTATTGGAAAAGTAACCTTAGAGTTGTGTTTAATATGGATTTTTTTAAATTTTCAACCTCCTTAATGCTACTTAGGGGGTTGGGTATGTTACAAACTGAAGTAAATAATAAAATAAATACACACAAATCGAAAGATAGACAAGATAAATAATTTATATGTACACAACTCGAAGGATAAAATATGCAACTAACTTTCCATGCATGCTGCTAGAAAATTGGAAAAACACCCTCAAGGAGGTAGGTAGTGTGCCCTGACATTTCACATCAATTCCTCCCAATTTAGCTTAAAATTTTCCCTGCTTTCCTCCCAATTTAGGAATGGCTCCAGGGGTGGAAATAATATTGTGAGACATGGCCAACAATGTTGAGTGTGGAACTGTGAGAAAAGGTGTATTTTCCTAGAGAATGGTGATATGGTGGAAAATTGAGTGGTTGGTGTGATTATTATCATGTGGATATACACATTGGTAATGCCATGTAGTATTCATTGCTGGGAAAATGTTGAAGTGTTGCGTTGGAAAAATGCTGTTGCATATGTAGAGAGAAAAATCCATTGGTGCACATAAACATGTGAAGAACTGTTGTCTATTTAGGAAGTGAAAAATATGAGAGAAGCTTAACTAAAGGTGTGCCTAGAAGATAGTGTATTGGTGTAGGGTGTAGAGTAAGTAACTGCACAATGTTGAAGAAGTCCCATGTGTCTAGAAGCCATATCATTATTTTCTTGATTCTTGAGATGGTGCAATAAACCCTTTGATTCATTGTCTGCACTAGTGGCATCATGAAAAAGAAAAATCTGTAATGGAGTAGCATGAAGCTTATATAAGAGTGTGTCTATAATATTTAAAAATTTGGAAGAAACACCCCTTAATGGCGAGTGTTAGGTTTCCACCAAAGGTGGTGTTGTAGGGAGAACATTGTTAGTTCTAAAAACTGAGTGTCAATTGTTTGGAGGATCTGCCCATTGGTCATGGTTTATGGTTGGTGATGCTATAAATTGGTTGAACCTAAGGAAAAAATTATCTACTATAAAAAGTATGTTGTGTCCATGGGGATATATATCTAGTGGTGTAAAGAGACATGTGCAATGCCACACTTTATAGATGAAGTGAAAATATGAGAGAAGCTGATTGTTGGGTGTATGGGCTGACCTGGGTTCTACCTTAATTCACCAACAAAACCCTATAAACCATTAACCCTTATGGTAAACCAAAAGGTTACACCGTGCACAAAGTGCACAACGTAGTCTCACCCAAGAATGGCTTATGGGTGACTGCATGACACATATGTTTTCAATCATGGAAGGGATTGGGGATGTTCTACTTATTCTACTTATACTTTAACATGCATCATATTGTACCATTCATCTAGATCTAATAGTTATTCCATTCTTCATTATCAATACTGCGCACTACAAAATACTACTATAGCCATTCATCATTCATTCATAATTGTAGAAACAACAAAAAACATCATTCAGACACATTGCAACACATGGTTTTACCATGGTTCACCCCCTAGGCTACGTCCACAAATATCTTCTGCTTCTTATTATTCTTCATCAAAATAGCATTGCACGCCTTACATCATAGGTTTATTAATGGTGAGGCTGACCAACATCGCACCAAGCTCCACAACTTGCGACCTGGACCTCAATTATACTTTGTGATTCTCCAAAAATGATATAAATCAAGCTCCACATCTCTTAACCAAAGATAATACTATGACTCAAGACTCAAAAGTTATCCAAAAATAGGTTCTTCACAAATGAGTTATAAGACAAGATCCCTCTAACTACCTCATACATCCTCTATTTATACAAAAAAAGGCGGATAAAAACCCTTACATCATGACTGAAAACCCTAATTCTAAGTGGACTCAACTTTTCCACTTTCTAACTACCTTGCGCACTAATCCACAATTCCGTCGTGTTGATTTCCCTTTATTCTAGGTGCGCTGCTTCCTTTTCCTTCTTGCACATTGATTTCTCCTCATTTCCTGGCATGCGCTTCTTCCTTGGTCCATTATGCCTCGTTTGTTGCGTTGTATCTTGATCCTTCCCCCAAAATTTCTTGTTCTAAAAGGCCCCCACAACTAACCTGTGGCTCGTCCTGATCCACTTAGGTAGTGTGTGCCTCCTGCATAGATTTCTCCAATGCCCAAAACTTCTTTGTAAGTGCATCTACTTGTGTCTTGGCCCTCACACTCTTTTTTGTCAGGGTCTCCACCACCTGCATTATTATGTTCTCCTCTAACACTTTTATACTCTCTAAGTGTACCTGTTCCAATCTTCCTTTCTCTGTTTCTAACTTTTCTATCATCTTCTCTGCTTGCTCCTACAGGGGCTCCAATTGAGCCTGTCTTGTCTATCTTTCCCCTTGATTTGTCTTCAAATCTGCTTGCAGATTTTTCATCTCCTGCGTACTTTTTAGACTGTAAGAAATACACATTTTCTTTTGTCTCTGCTTTAAATCATGGACTGCGAAATTAAAAATTTCTTCTCTCTGATCCAACTGTCAGATCCATTTATCTTATGCCAGGTTCATCTAGATCTGCGTGATCCTTTCGTAGAGATTTGCTACTTCTTTTAGCAATAATATCTGTTTGTTCTGTTTCCTGTTGCTTCCTATCTGATCAAACTTCTGGAGGGGTGGTTGGTTTTAGATTCCCAACCAATTCTACTATCTCTTGTTTATACCCATCCATTGTCTGCACTATCCTCTTTATCTTTTCTTCTGCGTTTAGTTCTCCTGCTAGTGCGCTGTCTGGGATTGTTTGGAAGACTTCCTCAAGTCTTTTCTCCAGTTTTTCCACGCCTTGTGTTTCCTCCTCACGCTCAATCTGTACTTATTTGAGAACTATCTCTAACACATCCTTCTCTTCCTGGACTATCTCTAAGTTTTTTTCATTCGTCCTCTCCCTTTATTGAAATTCTTGTGCGATGTTCATCTACAACTTATATAATGCCTTTGTTGGTATCTTAGCCAATACCAATTTCGTTTTTTCTAGGTCCTTGATCTATTTCTACACCATGTCTTCATCTATTTGCAACATGTCTTTAGTAATTATAAATTTTTCACCTTCCACTGCCATTATTTGTACTATTTCTTCCTCATTCTGCAATGGCATGTCCTATTCTTGCATTTTTTTTTGCTGCTATGTTTGTCGTTTGTGCTGCACCTTGGTAAATTGTATATGATCCAAGACCCGCTTGAATTCTGTTAGCTCTTACATTATCTTCTCTCTTTGTTTTCCTGCATCTTCATATGCTTCTACAGTGTGGTCCTATACTTTTTCCAGGACTAATTCTGCATAATCTTCTGTTATAATATACTGGGGTACTTCCT
Organism: Picea sitchensis; assembly: GCA_010110895.2. Taxonomy (NCBI): domain Eukaryota; kingdom Viridiplantae; phylum Streptophyta; class Pinopsida; order Pinales; family Pinaceae; genus Picea; species Picea sitchensis. Next base: position 21,304 of record SNQJ01S0070053.1, read on the forward strand.
TATGCACCTTCATTTTCTTGCACGTTCCTCATGACTTTAAAATAGTTCTCTTAGGTGTCCTTGACTCTGTTTCCTCTGTTGTGATTGGGGTACCTATCTCTGGTATGTCCCCTCCTTCTTGTCCCTCTTGCACATGGATGTTATCTTCCCTATGTGTCTCTCTATTAGTGGCCTCTGCGCGGTTCTTCTATTGTGTGACAGGCTTGGGGATAACCTTTTTCTGTCTAAGTTTTCTTTTTTCTTCACTCCCCCATGTCTGCTTCATGTGAGTTGCTTCTTTTCTTTTATTTCTTGTTAGGGTACTCTTCTTTTGTAAGGAGCCTACTTATGATGGTTTCTTATATTTTGTTGGATCCATTGGAAGATTCCATTCCTCATTCAAGTCTTTCATTTCCCATTGCACATCCTCTACTGTGACACAATATCTCATCTTCAACCACTCCTTCTCTGGATTCCTTTTTTCATGGATCCACATATTGTGCCTTGATGCTTTGAAGTTGGCTATCTTCTTGTATTCCTCCACCACCTCAGGTGGGATCCTCCAAGTTTCGACCACCTTTTCCTGTATTTCTTTCAAATATGTTGCAAATATGTTGGAGTTTTTCTTCCTTTCCTTTGTGACCATTGTGTGCCACAATGTTTTGTACTGTGTTTCACAATGATTTTGGATTCTCTGACAAAATATAATGTATTTGGGGTGTTTCCATCCCTCTAATGCAATAAGTACGAGTAACCAAGAATAGTGGAACTATGGGCCTAAGTCTTGGGCATCTTTGCAATCATCCAGAGATAAATTTAACAAGTATGGAATCCAACTAAGTACAGTCCTCTTTGCACACTACGCAACTGCTGCTATCACCCCTAGTGCCACCTCTTCTTTGTGACACTTCCTTAGAAATTTACATGCCATAATATTTGTTGCTAACCTTGTCACTGGTTCACTGATTCTGTTTATAATGATTCCCATGGATCCTCTCTCTGTTCCATATATTTGCTTCATTTCCACTGCCAAGGATTTCTCCTTGGTCTTGTCATCCAGATACTACGCATGTTTCTCACCATTTGTGGTCAGACCTATTATTTTTTCAATTAGCTTGATGTCAATTGGAACTGGCCTATCCAACCAAAAAATTCCTCTGTGCATCACTTCCAGTAATTGTTTGACGCAATTATTTATGTCCTTACCCCTTCCAAAATGAGGGATCTCTAGTAGGTTCATTATGCCTGTGTTATATAAACCTGTTATACATTGTTTGGGTTCTAGTGTTGGTACTCCTATCACATTGACCCCTTTTCTCTCCATGTATACTTGTAGCTCAAATTATGGGAATTTGTCTCTGTCTTTTACATCATTGTTCACATAATGCAGTTCCTCTACGCATCCTAGCAAATATGGTAAAACCTATACTCCTGCTGGTATGTGTGGTAACAGAAGGGCTACCTCTATTTGCTTGCATGGTGACCTCTGGACTATTTTTTTTCCTTTCCCCTTTGCTGGCTCCCTCGAGAGCCTTGCCTCCTGACACATTTTCGCTTCCTCTTCCTCTTCTGTACCAGAATCCTGCTACTCCATGATCTCTTCTACTTGTATTTTCTCTTGCTGCACTGTCTTTGTGCCATATTGAACCCTTGGCTCGTCGAACTCTGTTTGTTCCTCATATTCTTCATTTGTTGGATGGATTGTTTTCATGCTGGGTTCCTGCATCGGGTTTTTCTCCTCTGTCGTGTTTTGTGGGTCAATAAAAAATCATCCAATCGCAGGGGTTGGCTCCTACTCCTCCACCAATATAGGACTCATTGGTTTGATGACTAAGGAAGGAATGACATCCACATCCACCACTCCCTCCGGTTGCATAGGGTTTTCCACTTCCATTGTTGGCTCCTATGGAGACCTTGCGATGCTACATGTTTTCCTCGTTGTCCTTCTAGGAGCTTCGACCTTCGACCTTCAGTGGTGCCATATTGCTTAAATCGGTGTGGGTTTTCTCACAAATATCTCTGACTTCCTTCTAAATTTCATGTTTGTTCTTAGCTTCTTACTCCTTAGCTCTGTGTTCGATCGAATTCACAATGTGGCTTGTCGAAAAAAATTCTTGCTTCTATAGTGCTATCATAAATGCTCCAAAGCTTACCGAGCATGCTTCCTCCACTATCATAAATGTTTGTTTCACACCTCATTTTTCCTTTCACCAGTTTTTTCACTTTTTTGGTCATTTCTCGTCTGGTCGCACATTGTTTACTTTTCCTGCGCACAGTCTCTTCAATTCTGTCGCACCAATTTACTCTCTACTACACACTATCATTCTCAACTATTTGTCTACCACTTATTCTTATAGCTACTTTTTTTGTCTCTTTCTTCAATTTTCTACTTTTTTCTTCCTTTTTCTTCTTTTTCTTCCTACTATATATATTATGTACAATTCTATTCTCTGCACTGTAATTACTGAGGGTTGGTAGGTAGATTATCCCTATATAGTTTCAGTAGACTACCATTCACAATTCCTTGCATTCCTTTTCCTGCTAAGTCGTTCAACTGCACAACACCTCCATCTGTGACAAACTTTATCTCATATGGCCCTAGCCAATTTATTCTGAACTTCCTTGGGTGCTGCAAGTATTTTCTATCATATAAGAGAACCAGATATCCTACTTTGAAGTTCTTCTTCTTAATATGTCTATCATGGCAGGATTTATCCTTTTCTCTCTATACCTCCTGATGGAAACCAACTATAATTCTGTCTTCTTCTAATTCCATGAGTTGAGCTAATCTTTCATGTGTTGCGCCTCTTTCTTTCATCATTTCTGTAATAGATGCAATGCATATACTTGGTATCAAATAATCCAATGGAATTACTACTTCCTGTCCATACAACAACCTAAAAGGTGTTTGCCCTGTTAGCTTCTTGCATGCAGTTCTATAAGCCCACAACATTGTTGGTACCTTTAGGTCCCAATCATCCCTGTTTACATTACAAATCTTATTCAAGGCATTCTCCAATATCTTTTGGAATGCTTCCACTGTTGCATTCTCCTGAGGATTATAAGGAGTGTTGATCTAGGTGGATATTGGTGGTCACCCACCTATTCTAACTGCCTCCTTTTGACAGTTTTAGTTCAACACGTTCTTTTGTGATTCTTTGTAATTGTAGGTTCTACACTTTTGGGGTTGTTTGAAGCCCTACACAACTTCCATATGGATATTGGTGGCCTCTCACCTAATCCAACTGGCTTATTATGGAAGTTTTCATGTCAGTACATCTTTCTGTACTTCCAGGGCCCTTTTGGGGCCCTAAACAATGTTTTTTTGACCTACCACAGTAAAATTGTAGACAAAGTCACAATTTGGTAGAATGTGTATTTATCGAAAACACCTTTCCAACAAGCTATCACACACCTAAAATAGAGGTCGTATGAAAACGTTACGACCCCAGGAATTGAGGTACCAACTTACCCATCGGGGCCCACATAACTTTTGGCGTTCCATCTCCTAGGGTTAGGTTTTTGATGTCTAGGGTTTTGGCATTCATTAGTAATGTTAAAAAATCCTCTGGATCCTCATTGTAATCATTCTTCTTAGACGAATGCACGTAGTATCCACATCTCTTCTTAGAGATAGCTACCACCATTCGAGCAAGTTGTTTTCAGTTCTGCAATTTTACAGTTTCAGCCTATTTTATTTATTCAATAGAAATTATTGTTCACTGGATATCTGTTGTTGTTCTCCGTATCTCCATGTTATTGTATTTAGTCTATTATTTATTTCATTCTTCTCATAAATCCAGATCAAGTGCTCTTCTGATGATGTATCTCAAATTGTTCTAACATTTCCTGTATTGTACGATTGATAAAGTGAGTCCCTTGATCATTCATCAATATTCTTGGGCATCGAAACCTTGTAACTACATGTTCAAATAAAAAACACATAGTAGTGTATGTACTGCAATCCTTTACTATTTCTACCTCAACTCATTTGGTCAAGTATTCTGTTGGTGAAATAATATATCTAACTCCTGATCTTCTTGTTGGTGGATTAAGTGGACCTACAAATTCTACTGCCCACTTTTCAAACACTTGTAAAGTTACTTGAGGTCTCAATGACATCTCATCCCTCATGGATGGATTTCCAACTCTTTGAAATACATCATAGTTTTGAAATTAATCCTTTGAATCCTTGTGAACTATTACACACCATAATCCTACGCACAATACCTTCTGCGCAGTGGCTTTCCTTGCATAGTGTCCTCCAACAATCCCTTCACATGCTTCTGCTAAAATTATAGGAATTTCATGCTCCATGACACATCTCCTCAAAATGTTGTCTGCACCAATTTTGTACAAGTGACCTACAATCAATTGGTAGTCTGCAGATATGACCACCATATTTTTCTTCTGTGCAATATTAATTTCCTTTGGTGCAAATCTTGTACTAAAAAACTCAATAATGTCAACAAAATACTTATCAACTATTTGTACTGAAAACAATTGTGCATCTGAGAAGTTGTCCTCCAAGTTACTTGGTTCTTCTCCATTAGTTATCCTAGATAAGTGATTTGGTCATGCATTCGATCTTCCAAGATTCACCACAACTTCAAACTCAAACTCTTGGAACAAAAGTATCCATCTGCAAATTATCCCCCCCCGAACACTTGCTTATTGACTAAATATCTAAGAGAATAATGATCTATAAATATCTTGAAATGTTTCCCTAACAAGTAATGTCTGTATTTCTACAATGCATACACCATAGATAGACCTTCCCTTTCTATAGTATTGTAGTTCTATTCCAAATCTAATAACTTCCTACTTGCAAATGCTATAGGGTGATCTATATCACCTTCTCTTGGTTGTGTCAATACTTCTCCTAATGCTATTGCAGATGCATCCACATCCACATGCACATGAAATTCTTTTTCCCAGTCTGAAAAAATTAAAATCAACACAATAACCATCTTCTCCTTCATAATATCCAAAATCTTCTCGCACTCGTCATTCCATTGATATTTAATACCCTTATTCAACAATTTCTCCATCAACACAGTAATATGTGCATATCCCCTTATAAAATTCATGTAATAACCTGTATGACCAAGTATACTCTTCAACTGGTGCACTGACTTTGGTGGTGGTAATTTCACTTTGACAACAGTTTTAGTAGTATCAACCAGTAGACCTTGTTTACACACCATATTCCCTAACAAAATACCAAAAGGTGCATTGAAAATGTATTTCTTAATATTCAATGAAATATGACAATGTCTTCATCTCTCTAACATCAATCTTAACACTTCCACATGATCCTTCAATAACTTAAGATTGTCTAATCATCCAAGTAAACCTCCAAAAACTTATAAATAAAGTCCTTAAAGGCAACCACTACTACCCTTGAAAAAATTGTAGGTGCATTCTTCAACCCAAATGGCATTACTATATACTGAAATGATCCCCATTCTATAGAAAATATTATCTTATGTCTATCTTCTGGTGCTATCCTGAAAACCCATCTGTAAATGAATAAACTTATTGAACTCCTACATTCTCCAACACTTCATCTACAAATGGGGTAGGAAAAGAATCATGCAAGAAAGCATCATTCATTTTTCTCAAATCTACACAAACCATGATCCCCCCTTGCTTCTTTTTTTGCATCACCACAAGACTGATCCATTCTGATTCTTCCATAGGTTCTATGACACTAGCCTCTAACATCTTGTCAATTTTTCCCTTCACCTTCTACTTACACATTGGATTTAACCTGTAAGGTCTCTGTTTTGTAGGTATATCTTTTAGCTTCAAAGGGATCTTCATGTCTCCTACTTCTCCTTCTAATCCATTCATCTATGAAAATGTCACTGGAAACAAGTCACTGTACTCATGCAGTAACTCTATGATTCTTTCTACGGTCTGATTATCCCAATAGTATCCAATGATGGAAATCTTTTGGTTTTCTGCAGTTCCAATATTTACTTTATTTATCTTTAATGGTACAAAATAATATTTTGAATCTAGCTTTGGACCTTCTACTTCCCTCTCTCCTTCAACTTCTGGGATCTGGATATTGCGCGAGTTTTCTTCTGTTGAGTCTTCTTATTTTGCGACATGATAGCAATGTAGCAACTTTATGACTATCTATTTCTTTTGATATGCTGTCACAATCTCCACTTCAGGTTCTTCAAAAATACTATCTTTGACAAATTCAATGTTGTATCTATCTCTGGACTTTCATGTTCAGAGGAAAATGTAACCACAAAATTCTGCTGCATTTCTTCCCAATTTTCAGCTTCCTTGCGTTGTTCTTGTTCCGTGTACGAGTTATTTGGAATGCCTTCTAATGTGTGAATAAAATGGCATGGCCATTATTCCGGTGGTAATAATCTCCATTGAACCATGAACCCATCTACATGTTCTCTAGGTTGTCCAAATCCATCATATTTCTCCAAAAATCTATTCTCTTTCTCTGTGCCAAATCTAATGCGTAGTAAAATTTTTCACTGAAACCAATTGTTGATCTTCTCCTGATGTGTACCCCACCAACAAGTAGGTGTAGCTTTCAAATAAATATCTAATACTAGTATTCTTTGATTTTCTACTACTTCTGATTCAAAATTCATTAAAAATTCTTCTAAGTCATTCAGACCATACAAATTAGGATGCTCTCTTACCTCTGAACCAATGCATCTTAGCATGCGTGTCATTTTGGTGCATCATTTGGTGGATAATTTATGTAGTCTCTGCTTCCAGTTCTCCATTCCCATGTCAGATTCTAAAGAACATGAATTAATACTCCTCCAACTCAGAATTCCATCTGCAGTTGGGTTGATGTAATCCTCTTCACGGGCGATAGTTTTGTACAACTGATTTACATCTTCTGTAATAAAATTTTCTGTCACAGCTTCCACATACCTTCATCCTTTTGAGAGATCTAATTGTGTGATAACTCTATACTTCCCCAATTCAAGGAACATATTTCTAGTCTTCAAATTAATAATAGTCTAGTTATTAAAAGCCCAATCCATACCCAACAATGTTGGATATGGAAAAGTATTATCTACTATGTCAATGACTTCAAAGTCTTCCATGGTGCGCACACCATCTAGATCTACCAGTATCCCCTTCAATCTATCAATTGGCACCACTCTATGCTAATTTTATAACTTCAAATTAATAGGTGAATACCCCAATTTAGGTTCCCCCATAACTTCCCATGAATGTTTTGGTAGAACATTGACTTTAGACCCCAGGTATAATATAATATCCCCCATATTGAAATCTTCGATGTTTGCATTCAACCGGAATTCCCTACTTGTTCTTCTCTTCTTACGGACCTGATTCACTATCTTTACCCCTTCTTCCCCAGAATTACACTTTTCTAACAAACTCTGCAGTACTTGTACATAATTTTTATCATTCAACAAGTTTACACATGACCCCAAAAAGTTTCTTAAGTTACTTACTTTCTCTGAAGGCTTCTCTTTGCTGGTATGATCAAATAATGGAGGCATGTCATACACTGATACCTCATCTACTATTTTTTTTCCTGAAGTAGACACAATATTTTCCTTCAAAATCTCATGTCTAGCCTCTTTCAATATCTCTTTCTCTTTACACACATCAAACTTCTGTTCATGCACTGTATTTTTCTGACCCATTGGTACTGATCCCAATCCTTCTTTTCTGTATTTTCTCCTGTCTTTACTCCACCTCTAGTAACTATGTTGATATTCTTCCCATCCTCTTCTTTATTTTCTACAACAATCCATTGAATGTTTTAATTATTATGGTTCCTCTTGTCCTGTATCTTTATGATGACAACCGCACTCCTCAGAGCATGTTCTCCTCCTCCAGGACCTTCTTATCCTCTCGGTCCAAAGAACTCAACGGTTCTTTTAATTCCCGATCAGAATTCTTCACCCACAACAACTCTTCAGTGATCTCCCTTAACGGTCAGGAAATCGGAATTCGCGACTTCGCGAATTCTATGTTCGGGTACCTTATGCCTCACTAATCCCAGAAACCCGATGCGGGCCAATTGTTGAATTTTCCCTCCTTCTATCGGAGTTCTCCCTATCGGGAAATCGCTCCTCGCGATGTCAAAAACTTGAAACTCAAATCTCCGAATCCCGATGTGCCGATGCTCCGATGCACACGTGTGGGTTGACCTTTCCTCCTCCCGTCACTTCTGTCGGAATTTCGGAACTCGCGGGATCACGAATCCTGATGTTGATGGATTTGGGACTTGCTTTTTCCCGATTCCCGATACGATTCCACCTGTACTCCACTTGCTCCTGTGGCCCCACACTGCCATGTCACCGTCGGGATATCGCGGATCGTGAATCCAACATGCAAGTATTCTCTATTGTCGAAGACCCTGATTCTCTGAACCCTGACTCCCTGGGATCTCCTGACACGTGTCCTCCATGACGAATGCTTCTGATCTAATCAGGATATCGCTACTCGCGATATCGCGGTCTTTGTTGCACTCTCTTGGAACTTCAATTCGCGATTACCCGATACGCTATGTCACGCGCAGATCCAACGGCTCCAACTGCCTCGGATCGACGACTCTACTCCCTCCTGAGCTTCGAACCTCCTCACACTTGCACAGATAACACAAAATTTACGAAGTGCCTCCCTATTGAGACTCGTCCACCTGCTCTCTTGCTAACCTGCGATGCTTCTTTCAGGATTGCTCGCGTGACTTAGCTCCACTGTTCTTCAACTACTTTGAAGACCTATTCCTTCTGAGATTTTCTTCGACCTTAAGTCCTTGGAAAGAACTCCCTTGCTCACACTCCTTGCGACAATTCTTCAACAACGTCGAAGGGTTGAAGTGGTTCGACTCTGCGCACTCCTGCAGCAACAGTCTACAATATCCTTGCTCAAAATCGCAACTCTTAGTCTTTTCCCTTGGCGTGCGCACTCCTTGCACGACACTTCTACTCACCTGTGTTTCTGGGAACTTAGGACAAAAGTTATCTCTATCTGAAGCCCTCTGTCAACACACTCCTTGCAGACAAATTCAACTGCACTCCTAGCAGGAATCCTCTGGCTTAGAATAGAGAAACAATTGAAACTAACCCCTTCTTCCTCTCAGATTTCCATTCAACCATGAAATCACATACACAACATATAAAAGAAAGTGTATAACAGAAAACAAACATTCATGAGCATAATATCATAAATACACAGAGAATAATACAAACCATGAGATTGAATCAAAGCTTTCTTCTATTAATTCAATATCTGTACATGGGTGTTCTTCATACACAGTTCTCTGT
>SNQJ01S0070053.1:32222-58376 GCA_010110895.2 Picea sitchensis
TGTAGTATGCAATTGGCCTGTCTTCCTGGCTCAAGACCGCTCCTATGGCATACCCACTGGCATCACATTTCACCTGAAATGTCTTCTGAAAATCTGGCAACACCAACACTGGTTTCTCTGTGATCTTTCACTTCAACAGATTGAAGCTCTTCTCAGCCTCAACTGTCCAGTGGAAAGTCTTATGCTGCTTCTTCACTGTGTCCATCATCGCTGCGCTAATCCCACTAAAATTCCTGATGAACTTTCTGTAGAAACTAGCTAAACCATGGAAACTTCTCACCTCGAAAATATTTCTCGGTGATGCCTAATTCTTGATCACTTTTACCTTATCCGGATCCATCCTTAACTCATTAGCCAAAATAACAAAACCCAAATAAATGAGCTCTGTCTTAATAAATGAGGACTTCTTCATGTTTATCAACAACTTTTCCTGCTGTAGCTTTCTCATCACAATAGCCAAATGCTTTAAGTGTTCAGCCTTGGTCTTGCTAAAGATCAGTATATCATCGAGATATACGACGACAAATTTCCCGATGAATTCCTTCAACACTTCATTCATCAGCCTCATAAATGTACTTGGTACATTTGTCAAGCCAAATGGCATGACTAGCCACTCATACAAACCTTTGTTTGTCTTGACTGCTGTTTTCCACTCATCGCCTTCTCTCATGCGAATCTGGTGGTATCCGCTCTTTAAATCAATCTTTGAAAAATAATTTGCCCCACTCAGGCAATCCATCAGATCATCCATTCTCGGCAATGGAAACCTGTACCTGATGGTTATCTTGTTAATCGCTATGGAATCAGTGCACATTCTCCATCCTCCATCTTTCTTTGGACTAAGTACTATCGAAACAACACACAGACTTAAACTTTCCCTGACCAGTCGTTTATCCAGCAAGTCTTGCATCTGCCTCTTAACCTCCTCATTTTCTTGCAGCGTCAACCTGTATGCGGCTTTATTCGGCAAACTTTCTCCTGGTATGAGTTCTATGTGATGACTCACACTCCTCATCGGTGGCAACGAATGAGGTAATTCGTCCACTATGATGTCAGCGAACTCCTCCAACAGTTCCTGAACCTCAACTGGCAAATCATCCACTCTTGTGCTAGTCAGAACGATTTTTGGCTTTCTGAGAACAAAGAATTGTGGACCTTCATTCTTCTCCACCTCGGTAAGAAGCTCCTTCCCACATATGAGAAGTATTTTGTTGCTTACTTCCGGCTTCACCTCCTTATCCTTTATCGGAATCAACATATGGGTTCTCCCATTTTTCTCCAGGGTATATGTGTTCATCCTCCCATAATGAACCACATTTCTGTCATATTGCCATGGTCTACCCAACAATAAATGACATACATCCATGGGAATGACATCACACAGAATCTTATCATTTTATCCTCCTATTTTGAACTCAACCAAGCACTGTTTAGTGACACTCACCTGGTGTCCTTTCTGTAGCCATGAAACCTTGTATGGACTGGGATGATCAGTCGTCTCCAGCTCCAATTTCTCCACCATCTCGGTCGAAACGAGATTATCCATGCTACCACTGTCTATGATAACCTTGCATACCCTGTCCTTGGTCTTGCAAGCTGTCCTGAACAGTCTGGTTCTCTGAGCTGAACTTTCTACCTCCTTCTCAGGCGTCAAAAGGACTTTATGCATTCCAAGCGATCTTCCTCCTTCTGCATCTTCGGTCTCAACATCTCGCCTCTATGCTTCTGCGATGTGAGCTTATCCCGTTTCCTTCTTCTTCTTTGGACACTCAAATGACCTGTGCCCATTCTTCCCACATGTGAAACATGTGATAACTCCACCTCTTCCTCTACCTCGCCCTCTAGTAAGAGGAAGAGTGTTTGCATCAGCATAATCTCCCCGCTGATCATTTTGCTGTCCTCTCGGCTCAACATATGGCTGCCTCTGCGAGGTTCCACCTCTTTCAATCTTACCCTAAGGTTTATTCCATTCCTCTTTGGGATTTTGGTATTTGTCCTGGGCAACTGCTTTGCCTTTTGGCTGGCTTCTGCCTCGCCCTCACTGACCTTGTTTATGGCTCAAATTCTCTTCCACTTTCAAAGCCATCTGGTAAGCATCTTCCACCGTTCGGATGGTTAGCATGCTTAATTCATCCTGAATGTTGTATCTCAGACCATTCAGATATCTGGCAACCTTCTCATCATCACTCTCCCGATGACCTTCTCTGATGTCCAGTCGATAGAATTCTTCAGTGTATTCTTTCACTGTCATCAGTTTCTGTCTCAGGTTCTGCATTCTCCTGAACATAGTGATTTGGTAATCCCTTGGGATGAACTTCGCTTTCATCTTAGCAATCATTCGATCCCAACTTTTGATCTTTTGTTTGCCTTTGCAGCGCCTATATGCTTGTAGCTCGTCCCACCATAATGCTGCATGTCCTTTCAATTGTGTAACAACGTGCTTGAATTTCTTATCCTCTTCGATATCCTCATAATCGAAGTAGGTATCAAGAGCCCTAATCCAATCTAGCAGCTCTTCTGCATCCAAATTTCCTTCATAGACTGGAATGTCCATTTTCTCCTTTTCACCCATTCTGGCAATGGATTTGATCAACCGCTCGGTTGATGCATCCTCTGCTGTGACTTCTTCTTCATGTCCAACTTCCTCTTCAACTTCGGAATCACTGAAATCTCCAGCACCGACTCCGCGTCTTTGTGCCGTCTCCATGTCTTCGAGCCTTGCTCGGAGATCTCTCATCTGTCTCTCCATTTCTAGATTCCTTTCCGACCTACCTCTTCTTCTCACCTCCCTATCCTCTGGGTCTGGTGACTGTCTTTCTCTTCTGGGCGTCATGGAGAATTTACTCCTTGTCTGCTATAGAAAGCAAAGATATTCCCGCTCTGATACCACTCTGACGGCAACCGCACTCCTCGGAGCACGTTCGCCTCCTCCAGGACCTTCTTATCCTCTCGGCCCAAAGAACTCAACGGTTCTTTTAATTCCCGATCGAAATTCTTCACCCACATCAACTCTTCAGTGATCTCCCTTAACGGTCGGGAAATCGGAATTTGCGACTTCACGAATTCTATGTTTGGGTACCTTATGCCTCACTAATCCCCGAAACCCGATGTGGGCCAATTGTTGACTTTTCCCTCCTTCTATCGGAGTTCTCCCTATCGGGAAATCGCTCCTCACGATGTCAACAACTTGAAACTCCAATCTCTGAATCTTGATGTGTCAATGCTCCGATGTGCACGTGTGGGTTGACCTTTCCTCCTCCCGTCACTTCTGTCGGAATTTTGGAACTCGCGGGATCGCGAATCCTGATGTCGATGGATTCGGGACTTGATTTTTCCCGATTCCCGATACGATGCCACCTATACTCCACTTGCTCCTGTGGCCCCACACTGCCACGTCACCGTCAGGATATCACAGATCACGAATCCAACATGCAAGTATTCTCTATTGTCGAAGACCCTGATTCCCCGAACCCCAAATCCCTGGGATCTCCTGACACGCATCCTCCACGATGAATGGTTCTGATCTAATCGGGATATCGCTACTCGCGATATCACGGTCTTTGTTGCACTCTCTTGGAACTTCAATTCGTGATTACCCGATACGCGATGTCACGCACAGATCCAATGGCTCCAACTACCTCGGATCGATGACTCTACTCCCTCCTAAGCTTCGAACCTCCTCACACTTGTGCAAATAACCCAAAATTTACAAAGTGCCTCCATATTGAGACTCGTCCACCTGCTCTCTTGCTAATCTGCGATGCTTCTTTCAGGCTTTCTCGCGTGACTTAGCTCCACTGTTCTTCAACAACTTTGAAGACCTATTCCTTCTGAGCTTTACTTCGACCTTAAGTCCTTGGCAAGAATTCCCTTGCTCTCACTCCTTGCGGCAATTCTTCAACAACGTCGAAGGGTTGAAGTGGTTCGACTCTGCGCACTCCTGCAGCAGCAGTCTCCAATATCCTTGCTAAGAATCGCAACTCTGAGACTTTTCCCTTGGCCTGTGCACTCCTTGCACGACACTTCTACTCACCTGTGTTTATGGGAACTTAGGACAAAAGTTATCTCTATCTGAAGCCCTCTGTCAATGCACTCCTTGCGGACAAATTCAACTGCACTCCTAGTATAAATCCTCTGGCTTAGAATAGAGAAACAATTGAAACTAACCCCTTCTTCCTCTCAGATTTCCATTCAACCATGAAATCACATACACAACATATAAAATCAAGTGTATAACAGAAAGCAAACATTCATGAGCATAATATCATAAATACACAGAGAATAACACAAACCATGAGATTGAATCAAAGCTTTCTTCTATTAATTCAATATCTGTACATGGGTGTTGTTCATACACAGTTCTCTGTATGCTCTTCTCTTCTTGCTCCTGTTTTTTTTTTTTTTTGATAATGTTACAATGCTCAGGCTAATTGTTACAATGTACAAAGGAGGGTGTCTATATCCGTTTTCCCTCTCGGACTCTAGCTATCAAATCTACAATTAAAATCTACCTACCAGCATTAACTAAAATAAATGCCTCCTATCTACCAAAGGACGAGAGCTTAAAGGCTGAAGGTCCAAATACAATATACAATGCGCCTTCATAAATGGTTCATTAAAGATTCGCGCAAGAATTCCAAAGTGAAATTCAAAAAATAAATTTGTTGGCTTGTCCAGCTATCCTCTGCTTTCGTGCTGGCTCGCTTGACGTGGGCGATGCTCCTGCATCACTTTACCATAAGTGTCAGACAATCTTCTGTCTCATGGTATGCTACGCGATAATACATACATGTCGGAAGTGGATATGGAAAATATCTTTCATAGTGTCAAGGTTTCTAACAGTTGTGACAAACTACAGGTCCTATACCTCCTCCAAAGCCTCTCCCTCCACGACCTCCTTCCCTGAAGCCTCCTCTGTTACCCTGATTATCTCTGTGTGGTGTATTATATTGTGGTTCTTGATTATACTGCGGATGTGTATTGTTGTACTGTGGTGGTGTTGTGCACTACTGCATGTTGCTATACTATGGTGGTGCTCCAAATTGTTGCGCATTGTTATACTGTGGTTGTGCTTGAATTTGTAGTGTGGTATTATACTGTGGCTGCTGTGTATTATTATACTACATTTTCTACGCAAGTTGTGCTTTCATTAATTCAGTCTACACTTTATAAGCATCTAATATCTTGTCCTTCATTATCTCTAAGGTTCTGTAGTCCTTGTCTTCATGTCCGATTGACTTGCAAAAAATACAAAATGTATTCTTTGGTAATATCTGATACTTCTGCGTCATGGGAAAATGATAGGGATCATGCCCATGTGTTCTATATATCTCACACCATGGTCCACCTGAAGATAAGGGGTTTGGCATACCTACTCCTCTATACTGCATAAATAATGGACACTCATTCTTATGATGACCTTCTATCTTGCATAATGTACACCACACATATGTTGAAGAAATTTCTATTTTTGGCACACTAGTTCAGTGGGAGTTAACTGACTAGTTCTATTTTAGACTTTCTATTTTAGATCATCACTATTATGCTATTATGCATGCATGCATTTTACTATTGTGAAATTTTATGTCCTATATATGAGTGTATTCCACTCATTCATTGTATTGTATTGATCATCATCTATGTATCAATCATCAACTCATTGGAGTAGTGTGAATATATTTTCTCATTCTTCCATATTGAATCTCTATTCCTTTCTTGATAAGATTTGTTTGTACTTGCTTTAGATAGATCTCTTGTGCAGGTTTCTATGAAACATTGACATGGTATCAGAGCTACGCTGCTTAGAGAAAGCCAAACAAGCCAAAGAATAAGGAAAATCAGAGTTTTGGCAATCAAAATCCATGGTTTTACCTTTCTACAATGATTTCTCCCAAAATATTAACTTTTTGAGGAAACGACTTTAAGGAGAAGTAAATCGACCCATTATGCAAGTGGGCTTTCAACCATTTTGCGAAATTATTCACCGTTTTCTCAGAAAGGAAGCTGGAAGATCGCCTCCTAAAACTGATACGAATCCGTGGTTGTACATTTTTGCAGTGATTTCTCCCAAAATATTAATTTTTTGAGGAAACAACTTGAAATAGGAGTAGATCGACCCATTCTGTAAGTGGGTTTTCAACCGTTTGGAAATATTCCTAAACGTTTTCTTAGAAAGTAATTCGGAAGATCGTCTCATGAACTTGATATGAATTTTCACTTAAAGTGCCCTTTCTGCAGTGATTTCTTAGTTTTTCACTTGCAGATTGAGAGTAAACTTTTAGGGGTTCTCAGAAACAGTGGGAGAGATGGATAC
Organism: Picea sitchensis; assembly: GCA_010110895.2. Lineage (NCBI taxonomy): Eukaryota > Viridiplantae > Streptophyta > Pinopsida > Pinales > Pinaceae > Picea > Picea sitchensis. The sequence goes on from SNQJ01S0070053.1 coordinate 38,536, forward strand.
GAAACCTATTCTATAGTCAAACTTGGTGGTAATCCTCACACCATACAAATATTTTTATTGGAATCCCAAGGTAGAATTCCAACTCAGAAGGAAAGGACTGTACAAATTGATGATGGGGACATAAACATAACCTACATCAACAATTGAGAAGATGAGATGGGAAAACCAAAAGGATGAAGCCACATGACTTCTTCTTGAATTGATTTCAACTGATCTATGGTTTCATGTTGCCGCATGCAAGACTCCAAAGGATATTTGGACCACCTTGGAAAGTCTGTTTAGAAAGCAAGATCAAATGAGAGGTCATATGCTTGAGGTAGAGTTGAATACTTTGGATCCTAAAACTTTTGATAATATACATGATTTATTTACTAAGTTTAAATCTTTGATACTGATCTTAACATCTTGTGGCATTGATAAGTCTAAAAAAGTGGACCAACTTATTCTAACAATATTGGTCAAGCTAGGAACAAAATGTGTTGTCTATGTTTCCACTTTCCATTCAGACAGGTATCTCTTGGGAAAAAATTGGAAGATGCCTACCATGGATCAATTCATTGATTCTCTCACACATGAGAAGACAAAACTCATTCATATGGGCCTAATAAAGGATCCTAAAGAACATGCACTCACCATGGATGATGGAAAATGATCATCCAAACATAAAGGAAAGGGTAAATCACAACATCTAGAGCCAAAGAAGGAGGGATATTCCAAACCCTTCAAGGATTCTTCAGGTTCAGGTTCCAAATACTCTTCATGTTCCAAGAAGAAGAAGAAGAAGGGAAAACGGTGCACTTATTGCAATAAACCGAATTATGAAGAATCCACATGCATGAAGAAATAGATCGATCTTATGGCACAAACACTTCAACATAACATCCTTGGAAACTTCATTCCAGAGGGAGTCAAGAAGCATAAGGAAGAAGATATTGCTCCTAAGAAAGGTAATCATCATGCTCTTGTTGCAATTAATTCCTTATTTGATTCATGGATTATAGATTTTAGTGCATCCCATCATATGGCAGTGGAATAAGAAGTTTTCTCTTCTTTGAGTCCATGCTAAAGACCCCCTATTCTCATGGGGAATGATACTCCAATAGAAGTAGCAGGAGAGGGGAGAGTGGAAATCCGTAATCGCATTTTTGAGAATTTTTTACATGTTCCAAAGATTTCTATGAATATTCTCTCAGTTTATCAAATCACTCAGAAAGGTAAAAATGTTGAATTTACACCGGATTCAGTTTCTGTACTTGACATGCATGACAATTCCATCATTGAAATTGGTGAGGTGGATCAAAATTCAAGGTTGTATAAATTCATTAAGTTTTCTGACAACGACTCCTCTTTTCTACTTACACATAAGGAGAGTACTTTGCATGCACCTCCAGTGCAACATGCAGATACTCTTATGCTTCCATTAGTTTCAGACATCAGAGATGATTCCATACACTCAAATTCTGTACATGGAAATAAGTAGGTAGTATAGCCAGATTAGAAGCCAATGCCAAATCTTTAGCATATGCCCAAGTATGAATATACCAAACTTCATGCAACATGCAACGTTGTAGGGAATCCATTGGATTCGAGGAGGACTCGATCTCAACATGAGGATCCTTCTCATGTACATTGAACTTCTGAACCTAAGATTCCCATGCATTACTATATGGTTCAATATTCTGATCTGCAAATATACAATGAGGTTGTGGGAAATCCATTATGGAAAGCAACCATGTAGAAGGAGTATGACTCACTCCCAAAGAATCAAACTTGGGATCTCGTTCCACTTCCACTAGAAAGGAATATTTTCAGATGCAGATGGGTCCATAGGATCAAGAGGTACAAGGATACACAAGTTTCCAAAGGATTTCATCATATCCATAAATATTTCTACATCTTCACGAATACTTTCAGTGAGCAGAATTTTCAGACTTTGTGGGATTATCTTGGATTGAAGAACACAATTGCCTAGCAACAACCTTTTCTTCTTTTGATGCATTGTCTTTTGAGGGGGGGTTTTATTCCCACGTGGTTTTCCCTCTTTCCTCATTTTTATTCAATGTTCATTAGTTTCATTGTACATGAGTTCCTAATATGGCCTAGTAGCCGAGACTCATTTTTTTCTCCATAGTGATGTTCAAGGGAGGTGTTGGAGAAATTTCTATTTTTGGCACACTAGTTCAATGGGAGTTAATTGACTAGTTATATTTTAGACTTTCTATTTTAGATCATCATTATTATGCTATTATGCATGCATGCATTATGATATTATAGAATGTTATGTCCTATATATGAGTGTTTTCCACTCATTCATTGTATCATATTGATCATCAGCTATGTATCAACCATCAACTCATTGGAGTAGTGTGAATATATTTTCTCATTCTTCCATATTGAATCTCTCTTCCTTTCTTGATAATCTTTGTTTGTACTTTCTTTAGCCAGATCTCTTTTGAAGGTTTCAATGAAACATTGACATCTTCTCTTTTCTTCTTACCTTTATTTTGATTCAATTGAAATGTTAATTTCTCCAGGTCTTCTCTTATCTCTTCCACAACTAGATCTGTATGCTTATATTGATTTTCCTCTAATTGCAATGTTTCTTGCAAGGCCTCAATATATGTTTGGAACTTTTGTTGTCTCAAAAAATACTTCAAATGTGCCAATAAAGAGTTCACAAATAAATGTCTATGATGCATATCAATAATAGGGAACTTCAACTTACCTTTTAGTCTTTTGAACTTCTAGTCCACATCCTAGACTGATTCTCCTGGTTTCTTCTTAATCTATATCATTTCGTTCATGAACTGATCCTCTGAACTTGGTTTCTAAAATTCATTTATTAATTGTCTCTTCACCTTTGCAACAATTGTAGGTGCTCCTATTGGTTTATTTACTATGAGACCCATGTACTAGTACAATGCATGGTCTCTGAATGTGATTTCAAACTGCACAACTTCTGTATCTTCATCTCTAATTTGCTTAGCTGCCCATATATTCTCACATATAAACACATGTTTTTCTAGGTCCTCTGACCCTTCTCCTCGGAACTCTAGTAACCTAATAGTTGGATATTGTTGTTCCATTGTGAAGTTTTGTGTACTATCACCTCCATGTGATGTAGATACTTGACTTCTACTTGTTGAACTTATGCTTCTGCTTGAATTTCCACTGGACCCTCCTCCTGTAAAAATCCTTCTACCACTAATCACTTGTTGGTTAACCAATTTTTCTTCTTCAAATGTCTTAGTTTCACATGGGGTTGTAGGTTCCACACCAATTCGGATCTGGAATGGGGAGCCTTCTTCTTCTCCAGACCCCTAACCTCCGGTTTCCTCTCATATGTGGTGCACAAGATTTCCTCAATCTTCCCTGTCGCATGAAGATCCTCTGTCTCTTCCTCATCACTGTACAAGACCTCTCTCTCAACTACTGCCCTCCTTTTACTATTAATATTATATTGGTAGGGTCATCCGTTGCACGTCACTCCTTCTTTACTCAATATCTCCCTGGTTTTTTCCTTATCCATCATTATGGGGTCCATTTATTCCTTCTTCTGGCCTCCTTTTAGAGCCCTCTCCACATCTCAGATCTTCCTTAGTGCTTCCCCCATCTCCCCCATGCGCGCATAGTGATTTAGTTGTCTGATTCCATGGTCATTACACCTTTATCATGAAATAAGATCTTAATTGACGTGTAAAGTTACCTAATTCACCTCCCTATTGGCCCCTTCAAGAAATCCTTCTCTACAACATTATATGACTTCGCTGTATTGACTGCAAATTTAGTAATAAACCCTCCATTAATATTGTCTCACCAAAAATCCACTGCACGCATGCATTTATTATTAACCCTTTCCACCCATGTGATATTCTCAAAATCCCACTCTACTGGAATTATCTGATTAGTCGGATAAGTATCCTTCAACCTAAATAACCACTCTTGTATCAAATATGGAAAAAAAAAATATGCCTCATGCAAATCAATAAACACATACCTCTGCAGATACTGGCACAGTGTATACCTGGCGCTTCTATTATCTTTCTGCGCAAACTCGAGTTGCTTTGTCTCCAACCATATTTAAATAGCTTGATTTGTAGGGTTCCATGGCCTAAACATTACTTTCTGCCACTACATCTTCTTCACTATTCTTCACTAGATCCCTTCCAAGCTATTCTTCTGAGTTCCAGCTGACAACAAAACCATTTGTTGGGTGTATGGGCTGGCCCGGGTTCTACCTTAGTTCACCAACAAAAACCTAGAAAACATAGACCCTTTTGGTAAACCAAAAGGATACACCGTACATAGAGTTCACAACACAGTCTCACCCGAGATGGCTTAGGGGTGACTACATGACGTAGATGTATGTAGTCATGGAAGACATTGGGGATGTTCTACTTCTTCTACTTCTACTTTAACATGAATCATATTGTACCATTCATCTAGATCTAAAAATTATTCCATTATGCACTATCAGTAATGGACACTAAAAAATAATACTCTAGCCATTCATCATTCATTCATAATTGAAAAAATAACATAAAACATCATTCAGACACATTGAAACACATGATTTACTGTGGTTCACCCCCCTGGGCTATGTCAACAAAGATCTTCTTCTTCTTCTTATTCTTCATCAAAATAGAATTGCACACCTTATATCATAGGTTTATTAATGGTGAGGCTGACCAATGTCGCACCAAGCTCCATAGATTGCAACCCGACCCTCAATTATACTTCATGATTCTCCAAAACTGACACAAATCGAGCTCCACAACTCTTAACCAAAACTAGCACTATGACTCAAGACTCAAAATTTCTCCAAAAATAGGTTCTTCACACATGATTTCTAAGACAAGATCCCTATAACTACCTCATACATCCTCTATTAATACAAAAAAATGTGGGTAAAAACCCTTACATCATGACTCAAAACCCTAATTCTAAGTGGACTCAACTTGTCCACTTTCTAACTACCTTGCGTGCTAATATAGAATACCATCGTGCTGATTTTCCTTTCTTCTCGCTGTGCTGCTTCCTTTTCCTTCCTGCACACTTCTTTCTCCTCATTTCCCAGCGCATGTTGCTTCTTTGGTCCATTCTACCTCATTTTCTATATTTTGATCCTTACCCAAAAATTTCTTGCTCCAACACCGACACATAGAGGATCATATTGGAGAGTTTTTTGGTTATATTTATAAATGCAAGCAATGATTACTACTGTATATACTTTTTGTTGAGAGTTTTTGGAGAGAACCCTACATATTTATACCATATAATATCTCGAAGTATCTCCTTCATGTAATTTGAGAACATCTAGAATTTATGTAGAGTGAGCCAAAAGAGCTATGCCTTGAAGAGGTCCTGATATGTGATGCTCAACTTGGTGTGTTGAAGGTGCTATAAAATGGAAAGATGAAAAAAAGTGTGTTGGATATATAGGTGCAATATAATTAATGTTAGAAGCATAAACTCATCCCTATAAATATATTTCATGTTCCATATAATGTATGGAGAAACTACCCCAGGACTGCAAATATTAGTCCAACTCCTAATATAGGGCTCCATAATTTTATGTAAAATAGGTTTGGGATGTGCTATAGAATCCCCTTTTGTATGAGAATTGATATGAATAAACTATAATGAAATGGAACGAGCAAGAGGATGTTGATTTCCATGACTATAGGGTGCTATTGTTGATGCAAAAATATGAGGCCAAGAACGTGCATTGTGGTTCTTGTAGCTGATGAGGAACATGTTTGGGATGACCCTTCATTTGGAAAAGTACATGAATGTTTATAGGCCCTTGTAAATCTAAGTAGCAGGTAGAAGTTGATTGTTCCTGATATGCATTATGTGAATGGATACAAAAGCACGGTGTTTCCTAATATCTCTCTTTTGAGGAAAATAATCTTAGTCTTGATTAATAGTTTGAGTCCATGTATGTGTTGGAATGAGATGTCTAGCCTTTGGATATCATTGATCTGGTAAGAACTTTGGAGATATCAAGTTCATAATCAATGAGAGAACAATGGGAATTAGGGCATGAGGGATAGGGAGGAGAGAAATGAAACTAACTACATGTCTGTAGGGGTAATAAGGGATATTGTTAGGTTCTTTTGCAGGTTTGTGAGAGAGGAAAACAACATATGGGTTATGGTGAATTGTTTATCAGGGGGATTAATAATGGAAACAAGAGAATGAGGTATGATTTGGGAAGGAGAGGTTAGAGGAGGGTTAATATTTCAAAGGTTTAGGAATAAGGATAGTTTAAATGGAGAGCACTATTTGGTTCAAGGTACAACAGAGATAGAAATACATTCATTCAAGATGATTGGTTGGATTGTAGGATTATAAGGAAGATGTTTTGCAACAAAGGTGAGTTCATAGGTTTTGTCATATTTAAATAGTTTATATGTGTTGTGGTGGGCATCATATAATGCATTACAATGATGTTTACATGATATGTTTTAGAGTAAGTCAAAATAGTCGAGGGGGAGACATGGCATTGATGGTGTCTTGGAAAATCCCTATGGAAAATGTTAGAGTATAATGTTTATTAACCAAAACATGAGGACCATCTTGTTGTACCCAACCAAGGTGAGAAGGAGAGAGGAGGGGTTTGGTGGGGATACAAATATGGGTAATAAAGCCTTGGGATATGAGATGTTTTGGTTTCCATTGTCGAGGATGATCATTGCTAGTTGGTCTTTCACTTGAAAATTGTGAGTAAAAAGGATATCATATATAAAATGCAAAGAATTTCACTTAATCAATAAGAGTATGGAAGGGGTTTCCATAGTAGGTTTAGGGAGAGTGAATATTTTTAGTTGAGAAGAGGGGTAATGATATGGACTTGGATTGGATAAATAATAGGCATTATCATAGTGCTTTAGTGATTACTCATCATGGTATACATTTTTTGGGGTAGATTAGCATTGCAAGGAACAACAATTTGAAGCAACACAATACTGGGATTTGTGGTAATGACACCAACAAGTAGGTCGATAATATACGCCAATATTAGGTTTAGGGTTAGGGTTAGGGTTGGGGAATTATTATGCTAGAAAATTATTAAAAGGAGGATTAGAAGAGGAGGTCAAGAAGAAGTGAGATGAGGCAATTTACAATTGTCAAGTTTCCATTCCACTATGAGGGCATAAAGGAATTCTTGCTCTAAATTTTCTCTCTCAATTTAGGCTACTTCATGCTATAAAAATACTAAAAAACCTCTTTAGAATCCATGACTTGGAGTTGGATTTGGAGCTTGGTAAAAATATCAATGAATTTCTAGATGTTTTGGACTAGGGCTTGTCACAACTACAACCATATGCACATCAATTTTTGTAGCTAGCTAGGTGGGTACAAACACTAGCTTAGGTAAAGGTAGAAATCATCCCATGTAATGATGTACCTATAATTGGATCTAAATACTATATCTTCATTGAGTTTAATTCTAATATCTATAGATTTGGTGTGATATTTATGCCATGCTTATGCCACACCTTCTAAGTGGTTTCCTATGAGGAGAAAACAATTCTCTTCATTTATCTCTTAACAAGTCTTGAAATAGACAATGAGGTTATGGATCCATGCGTTTAGCATTTCACCTTGCATTTACACTCTATATTTTGGTAATGAAATTCAGGTATCAAGTTGGAAAGAAAAGGTGAGAACCTTAGACTATCATCTTAGGGCCTCTAAGAAAGAACTAGCTAGATGTTGAATGACATTAGAGATAGGATATTTGTTTACATCTCAAGAATTGTCTTTGCATGGAGACATTTTTGTGAAGAGACGATGCTAGAAATACCACACACTAATAGAAGAGGGGGTTTGAGGTAGGAGGGTAACTTCCAAGAAATTAGATGTTGCTGAAAATATAATTGTTGGGTGGGATTTGGAGCCGAAATATCTCAATAATAATACAAAATAAACCCCAAGAAAAGTGACATCTACGTTTTGCGTCAAAGAATGATCTTTGGGGGAGGGCATAGTCCAAAGGGAACCAAATTTGAATATTTAAAGAGTTGAAGCATAAATGATGAGATAATCCCTAGGAATGAGGTAATATAGGGTTTGCACTTGAACAATATCTAAGTGGGAGGACATTTTCCAAAAACAATATTGGATCTAAGAAGTAGTGCATGTGGGGTGGGAGGGTGGCCTCAAAACCAAACACTGGAAGAACACATGCCTAAATTGGGATATGATACCAATTAATGAAGCTCTTGTTAGATCTTACAACTAAAACCCATAATTCAGAAAAGAAAACCAAAAGCGAAGTATAAATTAGAGTAGATTCTTAATTTCTTTTCATCTAGCCAAAGGAATTTTATAATTTTGCAATGGGTCGACTCAAGCTAATTGTATAATTGAAAGACACAATGAAATAAATGCATGAAACTCAAAGGTTGAAAATAAATATAAATAATGCACATGCATGCGACTAGAAGGCTGGAAAATGTAACTAACTATCCATGCTTGCTACTAGAAAAATAGAAAAGAACCATCAAGGGAGGTGCATTATTGGTGATACATACTTCTTGGGGAATTTCCTCGATGTTCCACATCAAAGATCTACTTAATTTTCAATTTTTTTTATTTAAACAACTTTTTTCTAAAGAATATGATAGTTAATTTATTTGAAACAATATTATTTGATCGTCGTTTTCTAAATAAAATTTATTTATTAGGTTGAGAGGCTCTTTCTAGAGTCTAGTGTGGAAGAGATTATAATGTCAATCCCATCCACCCCCTTAGTAATGTTCATGTGACAAAAATAGAAAAAAATGTTTCACATTAGTTTCAATTTAATATAAAATAAAATGAAATAATACAATTAATGATTCTGAAACCATTTTAACTCTTGACCTTTTTTTTTTCTAAGGAAAAATATGGTAATTTTATTACATATAGAGAAAAATGACATCTGTAGATGCCTATGGAATTTAGGAGGGTATGAATCGTGTAAAAAGTAGATGCAATGGGCCATCAAATATTACAAAGAAAAAAATATATCATTTAGTGTCTTGGTTTGTGGAAGACCATATTTGGTATAGTGTCTGCTCAGTATCATCCCATGAGGGAAAAATTAAAAAGAGTGTAGGCCAATATAGTTGTCTTGCATAGATTGGATCAGGGAAACTAGAAGTATACAAAAAAATTATGCTGACTTGGAAAAAAAGCGTGTACTATCTTGCAAAAATAAGGCAATTTTTATATTTTTTTGATATGTTACCCTAATTTAGAACCCACGTTTGAGAAAATATTCTTTGATAGTGTCTGGGGTCTTTTCTCATATTTTCTAGACACCCCTATCCATTTCCATTCCAACTTTGGAGAGTCTCTTGGTTCTTCTTCCCGTAGACTTTAGAGAAATCAATGTGAGTGAATGTATTTTGAAGGCTCGAGATATCATGGAAAATAGGCCAAAGTGTGTAGTTGTATATTCTAGAAATGCCTCTCATCCAATTTATAAAATATTGCAAATATTCGTAAATGTGAAGGTTATAGATGCCTTTTTTCTTTTCCAGAAGAAGTGTGATATTTAGAGAAATGAGTTCACTGAGGTTATTTGTAGTGGGACCCATATTAGTAGAGAATGAATATGAAGTGTTTTCAAAAGTGTAGATAAGGCCTCCTGCCCCTCCCCGGGAGGGATGTCCTTGAGAAGCACCATTGAAGAAATCCTAGGGGAGGTATGTCTGAATATGAAAAATGGCTCTAGGGGGGAGGTGTTGGGGAGGGGGATTGTGGATAGGATTCTATTATAGCAAGGGATTGTGCCACACATATTGGGGGAGGTTTGTCTTTGAAGAGTACATGGTTGTGAGCAAGCTAGATTCTTTCCGATGGCTTTATTGGGGGGGGGGAGTTTGTCTTTGAAGAGTACATGGTTGTGAGCAAGCTAGATGCTCGAGGAAACGATGATAGAAAGGGATTTTAATGGTAGGGTATTTGGGGAGGATATCCAGAATTGTAATTGATAGGAAATCATACTTCCATGCTAAAACTAATAGAAGAGAGGAAGAAGGATTTAAGCTAGAAAATAAATGACAAAGAAAACACACAATACACAAAGATTTTACCCTGGAACCCTAAATGGGAAAACTAACATTCCTTGAGTGTCTTTCTCTCTTGTTGTCTTATTCATTCAAAATAAAAGCTTACATGCCTAACTTTGTTCTACACCTAAGACAGAATCAACATCATACCTTCTTGCTTTACACAAGGACAACCCTGTAGCCAATTCAACTTACATATACATGACCCAAAAACCTACTGCTTTACATTAGCAGGAACATCCAATATTGATCATTACAACATCCTCTGAATACGATTATAAAAACCCTTATTTATAGGATTTACAGTAGGAAAAATCCTAAATAAAGGCACCCAAAAATGGTTACAAATCCATGCAGATCATTGGCTACAAATCCCATGGATATCAGGATTCTGTTACAGTCAACTTCCAGTCAGATTACCAATTAACCTTCATTTTTTCTTCAGTTGGTTTCCACACGACCACCTCTCGATCTCTTCCTGATTGACCTCTTTGACTTAATGCCAATTACTTCAAATTCAAATTTTCCCAGTCAACCCACCTCGACCTTTGAATTTCATTTCCGATCGATCTACCTCAACTTGAATTTCATCGTAAAGAATATAACAACCCAACATTTTCCCTCTTGTTGTCTTCTTTGTTGAACTAGGAGTTTCCTGAAATTTTATTCACAGACCCAAGGCACCAATGCCCATTGCCTCTCTACACCAAGATAACTTCACAACACTCACATACATGGTCAAAGAGTCTACTATGTTTTTTAACGTGTCTACTTTCTCTAGCAACACCTTGTTGCTTTCCACTATATCTAACGAAATAATATTTTACATAAATATGCATAGTGTTGGAATGATAAGTTGGGTTCTTTGCTATAAATATTGCACTTTTACTGTCGCAACTTATTTTCATATCTCTCTTTTCAAACTGGATCTTTGAAAACAGTCGTTGCAACCATACTTCTTCTTTGATTCCATGATTGGTTTCCATGTATTCAACTTATGTTGTTGACAAGGCTATGACCACCTATCACTTACTTATCCAGCTGATTTCTCCACCGAAAATATTGAACACATATCCATTGGTAAACCTTTGTCAATCCAGATATCTAGCCCAATCAACGTCGACAAATGCATGTACATATACTTCATTGTCATCTCCAGGTTTCTTTTGGTAGCATATAACATAGCATTTTTTTCCTGACAAATACATGAATACTCTCTTGATAACTACCCAATGCTCCTTTCTAGGTGTCAACATGTATCTGCTCAAGACTCCCACTACATGGGCAATGTATGGTCAAGTGTAGACCATAAAATACGTTAAAATACTGACAACACTTGCACAGGGGACACATGTCATATCCTCTATTTCTTCCTATTTCTTTGGAAATAGTTCAGTAGTTAGCCTTTCTCCCATAGGAATTGGCACCTTTATAGGTTTGAAATCCTACATATTGAAATGTTTCAAAAATGTTTCAATATAATTCTTCTGATTCAACCAAATCTTTCTAGAAACTCTATCTCTCTTGATATCCATTCCCAAAATGAAGTTCACTGCATCGATATCCTTCATGTCAAACTTGGAGGATAGTTGCTTCTTCACCTCCTTTATTGTGTCCATGTTGTTTCCGATCATCAACATGTCATCGACATAAAATTATACATACATGAAACACCCACCTTCTTCCTTGGAATATATGCAGTGATCGACTTTGCTTCTCACAAATTCCAAACTAAGGATGTATGTGTCTAAATTTTGATGCCACATCCTTGGTGATTTCTTTAAACCATAAAGGGATCTTTTCAATATGCACACCAACTAGTCCTTGCACCTACTACAAATCCTTTAGGATGTTTCATGTAAATTTATTATTCCAGGTCCCCATGTAGGAATGTTGTCTTCACATCCATTTTATCTATTTCAAGATCAAATAATGTAGCCAGAGACATTAGTACTCTAATGGAATTTAATTTTGCAACAGGGGAAAAAATCTCATTGAAGTTGAATCCTTCGACATGGGAATATCCTTTTGCTACGAGTTGAGCTTTGAATTTATTGACTTGACCTGTTGCGTTCATATTCTTCTTGAATACCCAATTTCTACCAATGGGATTTATTCCACTAGGTAATTCTACTAAATCCCATGTCTCATTATTTTCAAGGATTCCATCTCTTCAACCATGGTGTCCTTCCAAAGTCTACCCTATGTCAAATTGACTCCCTCCCCGACCAACCTGGGATCCTTGTTAGTGGAAGTTAACACAAATGTGGAATGAAATTTAGGCAAAATATACCTTTCGATGGGTTTTATGACTCATTCAGACCTTCTTACGACTAACATCTATTTTACACCTCTTCTTCTTATTCATTTGACTCATTTGAATCATCTTCTTCTTCATTCCTTAGTTCAAACCTCACCTTCTTTGGATTATTCTCTGTTTGAACCACTTCAGAATCAAACTTCCTTCTGACTTATCTAAAGACCACATATCGACTATATAGTGTTCTCCTTGATGCAGGATCCCATAGCTTATATCCTTTCATTCCTTCTTTGTATCCAAAGAAAATGCACTTGATTTCCTTCTTGTATAGCTTTCTCCTATTTTCCTTGGAAAGATGCACAAATTCATGATAGTCAAATACTTTGAGATGTGAAAGTGAAGGCATCTTACCAAATCATACCTCATGTGGAGTCGATTCGACTTGCATCGATGAAGGAGACATATTCACCATATATTTTACATTTTTGATTTCCTTTGTCTAGAATTCTTATGTGAGCCTAACACAATTGAGCATGCTACTTTCCTTGTCCATCAATGTTTTGTTCATTCTTTCAACAACTCCATTTTTTTGTGGGGTATATGATGTGGTGTTTTGGTGCGCTATGCCACACTGCTTGAAAAAATGATTAAAATCCTTTCCACATAATTCACCACCATTGTCATTTATCAACACCTTGACCTTATTATCTGTCTAGTTTTCCTCAAGAGACTTAAACTCTTTGAATTTCTTGAAAACCTCTGATTTATTCCTTAGGAGAAATATCCATGTATTCATGTAAAAATAATCTATGAAGGAGACATAATACAGGGATAGACCAAGTGAAGGCACTGAAACAAGGACAAACACATCACTATGAACCAATTCTATAATCGCCATTTCCCTTGTTGCTTGATATGGGAACCTCACTTGAATTTGTTTTCTATATATACAAGGTTCAAAAAATTGACTTCTAAATTAAATTCAAAAAAACCTTCAACCATACCTTTTTTACATATAGCTCGAAATCATTTTTCTCCAATGTGTCCCATCCTCTCATGCCATAGAATGGTCAAGACGACTTGATCAGGGCTTTTCGAGTCGGTTTGAATTGAATTAGTCCAAGTCGTTTCGATTCAACTTCAGGAACAACAATGATGTTGCATACAGTTGAGTCGACATTCCCTAATAACTTGTGTAGGGTTCCAATCTAAACTCCTTTCATTAACACCATCACACCTCTGAGAATTTTACACGTATCCTTATGAAATAGAATCTGCACTCCTGCATCACTCATCTTTCTAACATATATTAGGTTTCTTTCCAAACCCGGAATATGTAGCACACATGGAATGGTTCTACTCCTCCCATTCTACAATATCAGTTAGACTCTTCCCCATTCGACAATTTTGGTTGTCAAGTTGTCTCCCAAGAAAAAATATTCTCCTTCATATTTTTCATATTCTTAGAACCATTCTCTAAGTGGTGTCATATGATATGATTCTTATGAGTTGATCAACCAAACATTTTGACCTGAATGTGTACTGGTCGATGCCAGATACACATCGTCTCCTTTATCTGGAGTAGTCTTTCTCTCAATCGACTACTTCTTATTGGATCCTGTACTGACTTCCATTTCCTTTGAATTGCAGTCCATTTTATAGTGCCCAACTTTACCTCATTTCCAACATCTTCTCATCGAATAAACAAGGGATTTAGATCTACCCTTTGACTTAGAATTTATACCAGAGAATTTTCCTTTATCTTCGTCAACCAATTGAGCTCTCACCATTGAATCATCTTTGGTCGATCCTTCCATGTTCTTCCTTATCATTTATTCTAATAGTAGAGATGCAACCACGTCTTCTAGCACTAATGTGGTTGAATTACTCCCTATAGCCATGACTAAGCTATCCCAGGAGATTGGAAAAGAACATAATAGGCTAATACATTTATCCTCCTCAGTGATTTTAATATCCACAGAAGATCACTGGATTATTATAGTATTAAACACACTTAATTGCTTAGATACCAAAATTATCTCACTCATCCTTAGAAGATACAATTTATTTCTAAGGAACAACTTATTTATTAGGGATTTTGTTTGGTACAAGATTCCCAATTGTCCCACAATTTCTTGGAGTCTTCACCTGAGATATTCTACAACACTGAATCAGTAAGATAAACTTGATTCATACTCCTTTCCCTTCTCTCAATTTTATTCAATTCTTCCTTTGACATACCTGTCGAAATGGTACTTGGACAAACTATTTCCCATTGTTCTCGATCTACAAGGAGATCTTCAATTTTAAGCTTCCAAAGCTCAAAATTATGGCCATTGAATTTTTTGATCTCTATTCTCGATCTACTTGCCATTCTTTAAGCATACAATTACAGATCTATGAATTTTGAATATTACTGGACCTAGGGTTTATCTCATATTGGAAAATTGGTTGTCATTGAAGTCAACCCTAGAAGAATCCCCAGAGAAAGTCCAAAAGCCTCTAGAAGTGATGGGTTTATTTGAAGGAATCTCCAAATTTGTCCCCTTATGACGTATCTCTAAGCATGTCCCTCATGGGAATATGCTTCGAATAAGACTACAAGAAGCCCCAGTTGTTAAGAAAATAACTTATAATGTATCGTATAAAAGGCTTGAAGATATGGTCAGGAATCCTTAGAGGCGTGGTCATGAATCCCAAAGTTGATTGAAGAAAAAGTGTATGATGGAAATTGAAAATGCATGAAAACCCCTATGTATTGATAGTCCTCGTCAATCCATTTCAAATGTAGGTGGCATGCCATGTGGTTCCTCACAGTTGAGGAGATATTCCCTCTTAAATATGATCATGTAAAAGTTTCCCCTAAATAGTTGCAAACGAGAAGTTATAAAGTCGGCCCTAAAATCAAGTAAAGGAGAGAAACAGTTGCAAAAAATAAGTTATAGGTCGACCTAAATACAAGTAAAGGAGGTACTTGGAAGGATATAAATACACATCAAAAGCCTCTCATTTTATCATCAATAAAACTTGTGATTTCTTAGCGCAAGTAAAGTAGAGGAATCATGCGAAGGATGGAGTTCTCAGAGTTTCATATGTGAGAAGGGTTTTCGGAAAACCCAATCTAAGGTGACCCCCACAGGTCAAGTATAGGGTGTCTTGTGAGGACCCCATTGGTTGTCTAAGACTCGTCATGCGAGGCCTTTCTTGTTTCTCAGTCCAGTCCCATGAGGTTGAGGAAGATGCTCTTTTCTTGATGCTAAATTTGAAGAAGGTTTGATGGTTCAATATCTCATGCATTAGGGTCTCCGCATGATGAAAGTTATGCTTTTCTATATGTCTTGAGGCTTGTATATTGTAGGTTTTGACATATTCTTTGAGGCATATATTGTAGGTTTTGGAATATTCTTTGATGCATATATTGGAGGTTTTGGTATATTCTTTGAGGCATATATTAGAGTTTTGGCACATGCTTGTGGTATATCTTGGAGGTTTTTAGCACACGGTTTGATGCATATCTTGGTGATTTTGGGTATATGATTTGGGGGATATTCTTGGAGATCCTAGCATAATATTTATGTGGTTATTAGGATGAACTGATTTTGATGATGATGATGTATGAGTATCAGTGACAACAATAGTGACAAGTTGATTTTCTTATTTATATTTAAGGAAGGAAGGAAGGGGAAAGGAAAGGGGGTTGGAGCCCCCTTCAAGTTGGATATAGAGAATGTAGGGATTTGGAGCTTCCTTTAGGTTGGAGCCTTTAAAATAGGGGGTTGGAGCCTTCTTCCAGTTGGATTCGGAGAATCTATGGAGTTGTAGCTTCCTTTAGGTTGGAGCTTGTAAACTAGGGGGTTGGAGCCTCCTTCTAGTTGGTGCTGGAGAATATTGGAAGTTGGTGCTCCCTGTGGATGTAATATTCAATATATATATATATATATATATTAAAAAGTGTTATGTGATTTTCTCCCATTTGGGTTTCCAAGTAAAATTGTTGTGTACTGTGTATCTTTGGTTATATGTTTATGATATATTGAATGCAATCATAAGTGATAATTTTTTTATAACTCAATGTTTAAATGTGATTAAAAATGGTAAAAAGTGGCTAATACAAATTCAACCTCCCTCCTAGTATTAGTGAATATTCCAATAATTGGTTTTAGAGCAGGTCCTTCAGAAACAACCTAACCGCTAGAAAGTAGATCATGGAGTGCACTAATAATGGAACGATAGTGTTTGATGGTCAGAACTATGACTTCTGGAGAAGAAGGATGATTTTTGTTTTCAAGCACAGGGATTTGATGTTTGGAAAATAGTAGTAGACAGATACAATGCACCTGCCACTCCCCCAACATATAAAGATGGAAAAAAACTTTGTGAAAAAAATTCGAAGGCCACAAATGCTATTCTGAGTGGCCCGACTAGTTCAATATATGTCAAGGTTATGCATTGTGACTCTGCAAAGGATATTTGGGACAAACTTCAAAATATTTATGAAGGAGATTCCAAAGTCAAAGGGGCCAAGATTCAAACTTATAGAGGTAAATTTGAACAATTGAATATGAAGAAATATGAAGATATTGCAACTTATTTTATGCAAGTTGATGAAATAGTGAACACTATTAAAGGATTAGGAGAAGAAATTAAAGGTTCAACGATTTTTCAAAAGGTACTAAGGTCTCTTCCAATGAGATTTGATCCTAAGATTTCAATCCTAGAAGAAAGAACAGATATTGCTACATTGAGAATGGACGGGCTACATGGAATACTTACAACATATGAAATGAGAATAGAACAGGATAATCCATCCAAGAAGGAAGAAAATTTCAAATCATCCAAGAAGACAATAAAGAATAAGAAAAAGTCAAAGTCAAGCTTCAACTGCAATGCTGATTCATATGAAGAGATAGCCAACTTCGTGAGGAGTTTAAAGAAAGGAATTGGTAGGTACAAAGGTAATCTCCCCTTAAAGTGATTTAATTGTGGTAAAATTGGTCATTCTTCTGCTAAATGTCCTTATGCTAAGAATTCAGATAGTGATGAAGAAGAAGTTTTCAAAGAAATATCAAAAGGAAAACAACAAAGGAAATAAAAGAAAAGTATTCAAGAAAATCCTCTACTAAAGAGAAGACATTTCCTCATCTGATGAGGATAATGATAGTTACAATGACTCAGAAAGAGTGCTCTTTATGGAAATGGAAAATCAGAAAGGAACCCTTCAAAATTACGATGAATATTATGAAGAAGGTGAAGTAGATCTTGAGGAAGAACTAATTAGTTCTTTGAGTTATCTAAAAAGAGAAAGGAGGAAAAACAAGTCCCTCAAGGTGTTGGGTTGTTATATTCTTTGTAGTGAAAGTCAAAGTTGAGGTGGATCAAATGATGGTCGAAGTCGAGGTGGATCGACAATAGGTCAAGGGTCGAGGTAGATTGAAAGAAAGTCGAAGGTTGAGGTTAGTCAATCGGGTAAAGTCAAAGTCAAAGTTTGAGGCAGTTCGACATGGTAAATGCATTGAAAAAAATTCAAAGAGGTCAACTGAAAAGAGGTTGACAGGAAGGCGTGTGGCGACTGACTGAAGACTGAATGAAGGCCAACTGGTAATTTGACTTGGACTCGACCGTAATAGAATCCCGAGATTCATGGGATTTGTAGCCAATGATATTCATGGATCTGTAACCGTTTTTGGATGCCATGTCTTTAGGGTTTTTCCTGTTGTAAATCCTATAAAGAGGCATGTTGTAAGGCCATAAAGGTTAATCAATGAATCGTAAGATAACCAATCTTTAGAGAAATCTTAATATGTAGGTCACTGGTCATGCAGATGTAAGATGGATTGGATACATGTTTTTTCTTTCAAAGACAAGAGGGTATGATGTCGATTGTGACTTAGGTGTGGACCAAGGTTAGACATGTAACCTTTTATTTAGATTCAATAAGAAAACAAGTTGAGAGAAGAACGCGCAAGGACAACTAGTTTTCCCGATTTGGGTTTCCAGGGTAAAATCTCTGTGTACCGTGTGATTGTTTTTGTTGGAAATTTGGTTGTCATTGATGTCAAACTTGATAAATAGGTGAAGTATCATTGATTGATTGGTTTGATAAGTATTGTAAATATTGGAATTATTTTTATGAAGGTGACTTGAATGTCAAGAATTTTCAATATTGGACATAATGTTATGAATGTTGGACATAATGTTATGGAGGTGACTTGAATGTCAAGCATTGTCAATATTGGGCATAATGTTATGAAAGTGACTTGAATGTCACACATTGTCAATATTGGACATAATGTTATGAAGGTGAATTGAATATCGGTAGAAATATAATATTGACTAATATATTGTATGAGCTTGATACACTCATCCTATATTGTATAAGGTTGAGATTGTGTTATTAACATCCATGAACAAAAGAAGAAACTTCCTAGATAAAAGGGTAAATGGATAATCTAGTATGGATCCATACAAATCAAAAATAAAGAAGTTAATAAGACATGGTTTATTTAAAGTGATTAAAAAAGTATCAATTGAAGAAAAGTCCAGAGATGAGACAGAATGTCAATGGTGGATGTTTGGTGAGGAAGAATTGACACCATTGAGTCATAAGTCGAGTCGAAGATAAGTTGACCGACTGCAAGCCTGCATATTGATGGAATTTGGAGAAGACAATTCGATCAATTTCAAGAAGAGTCGAAGACAATTTGATCAACTGAAGGTCGAAGTCGAAGGAAAATTGAGTTGGGAAATACAAGTCGACCATAGGAAATTGAGACGACCAAAGTCAAATTTCTCAAGTTGGTTTTCTTCCAAGTCGAGTCGGTCCAAGAAAAAAGTAACCTAAAGGTAGAAGTCAAAGAAAACTTAAATACAAGTCGGGTCAAGGCCGAAGCAATATGGGTTGAATAAAATTGAAATACTCAAGTCAAAATTTCTCCTAGTTAAGTCGATCAAAAAAATGTTTGTTGGTCGAATGAGGAAGCAAATATGAAAAAGGGTGAGACTAAGTCGAATATTTAGTGACTAACAACTGAGAGGGAAGAAATTTTAATATAACCATCAAGTAAAATGTTTAGAAGTTGATTTTAAATAATCACCAACAAAGGAGATATTTGGAGGTCAATTTATACATTCACGAAAAGGTAATATGTACTAAATTCAATCTGGCATCCGACAATGAAAGGAAAATCTTGCCAAGTTTCCTTCAAAGAACCGTCTGTACCGGCCTCCACGCACAATTGTTGGGGAAATTTCTCGCATATTGGCTAATTGGGCATGTTATGCAAAAAACCCATGTCGTAGAATTTTAAAATTTGTTTCCATCACTCCATAATATTCATAATAAAATAACTGTCTACATTGGTGTACAAAAATCAATTAATAAAATTTATCATTTGTGTTAATTAAATGAAGGGGTGTAATGTTTCATTCCAAAAGGACACATTGTTTCAAAGTGGCACCCTTTGGAGGAATGCATAATTAAAGGAATATGAAGGGAATAATGTGTCTTGGTGGAT
>SNQJ01S0070053.1:65709-85680 GCA_010110895.2 Picea sitchensis
AGGATGATCCCACTAAATCATGAAAGCGAGTAAGATCCAAACCATTCAGATGTCACCTCACCATGGAAGTTTCTCCTTCTAGAAGATTTGAGAAAACGCTTGTTTTTCCCACGTGTAAGCATTCTCGCACCCTACTTATAGTGAAACCTGCAAACTGTTCGCACCCTAGCTATGATGCATCTTGCGAGAATCAAGCATTCTCGTACCCTAATACATAGGCAGCCTACGAACTTCCTTTTTTATAAGGTTTTTACACAGGAAAATGCAATTTCTTTTCTCAAGAAAAGTTCTTCTCCCTTCTCTCTTCAGGAACTCAGGCCACTGACCCCTCTGAAGGCAACAGATAGGTTTACATCATTAACGGTCATAGGGATGATGAAAATAATGTGTAACAAAAGGTGCCAATTTCTGTGGGAGCAAGGCTAACTGTTGAACAGTGTCAAAAGACAAAGGAAGAAATAAAGGACATGGAATGTGTTCCCTATGCAAATTTTGTTGGTAGTCTAATGTATACGATGGTGTTCTCTCAACCAGACATTTCCTATGCAGTGGGAGTGTTGAGAAGGTACATGTCGACACCTCGAAAGGAGCACTAGACAGTTGTCAAGAGAATATTTAGGTATTTGTTTGGCATGAATGACTATGATTTATGCTACCAAGGAATACCTAGATGTGACAATGGTAAATTAAATGTACATGGATTTGTTGATGCCAAATGGGTTGGAGATTTGGATCGACATAGGTCGAAAAATAGATATGTATTCAAGATGTTCGATGAAGTAATACGCTGGATGAGTAAGCGATAGACAGTTGTATCCTTGTCAACATCAAAAGATGAATACATGGTAGCCACTCATGGAAGAATATAAGTAGTATGGCTGCAAAGGTTGTGTTTAGGAATCATGTTTTACCAGAAATCTATGAAGATAAGTTGCGACAGTCAAAGCACAATATTTTTGGCAAAGAACCCTGCTTATCATTCGAAGACTAAGCACATTGATGTATAATACCATTTCGTAAGAGATATGGTGGAAAGTAACAAGGTGTTGTTGGAGAAATTAGACAGATTGGAAAACATAGTAGACTCGTTGACCAAGTCTGTGAGTTCTATGAATTTCTCTTAGTGCAGAGAGGAAATGGGCATTGCTGCACTGGGTCTGTGAACAAAAGTTCATGAATCTCCTAGTTTTAGCAAACAAGACAACAAGTGGGAGAATTTTGGGTTGTTATATTCTTGGAAGTGAAAGTCGAAGTCGAGGTGGATTGATTGACGATCAAAGTCGAGGTGGATCGATAGCAGATCGAGGGTCGAGGTAGATCGATAACAAGTCGAAGGTCAAGGTTAGTCGATCGGGTAATGTCGAAGTCAAAGGTTAAGGCAGTTTGACATGGTAAAGGCATTGAAAACAAGTCTAAGAGGTCAATAGACAAGAGGTTGACAGGAAGGCATGTGGCAACCATTTGAATACTGAATGAAGGTTGACTGGTAGTTGACTGGTAATCAAAATTGGAGTTGACTGTAACAGAATCTTGAGATTCGTGGGATTTGTAGCCAATGATCTGCATGGATTTGTAACCATTTTTGGGTGCCATGTATTTATGGTTTGTCCTATTGTAAAGACTATAAAGAGGAATTTTGTAAGGCTTTAAAGGATAATCAATGAATCATAAGATAACCAGTCTTTAGAGAAATCTTTAGATGTAGGTCATTGGTCATGTAGATGTAAGCCGTATTGACTACATGGTTATTATTGAAAATGAAATAGGTATGGTGTAGATTGTGTCTTAGGTGTGGACCAAGGTTAGATATGCAACCTTTTATTCAGATTGAATAAGACAACAAGAGAGAAGAACTCTCAAGGAAAACTATTTTTCCCAATTTGCGTTTCCAGGGTAGAATCTCTGTGTATTATCTGATTGCTTTGTCATTTATATTATTGATCAAATTATTCTTCTCTTTTGCTAGGTTTAGTGTGGAAGTGTGTCTCATTTCCTGACAAAAGGAATAATTGATCAATCTAAAGGAGAATTCTAAAAACCCCAACAAAAATTATGAAGAAGTCCAACAGATTATCATAAATCTAAAGGTTTAGCTGGAAGAAGCTAGAGTGATTTAAGAGACACTCAAAAATAAGTTGGAAGAAAAGCATAAAATAAAAAAGTCTTTGGAAGATGAAATAATATCACTAAGAAATGAACCTCAAAAGGACGTCTGATATAACCTTGGAAAAAATACCAAAATATTGGATGGAATAATCAACAATCAAAGGCCATGCTATGAGAAGTCTAGAATAGGATATAAGCAAATTTATATTGAGAAGGGTTCAAGATCCACGACAACAGAAAAAGGAGCAGAACAAAAGAGTTATGATGAATTCATTAGAGGTCCCAACAATAAGGAAGAATGCAAACCTTCAAAGGAAAATATTTAGGTAATGGAGATCATTCAAGAAGAAGATCATCCAATCAAAGGAACATGAAATTAGCAATCAACAATGGAAAGGAATGAATGAAGACGAAGTGTATCTCCAAGAATACCTTCTACCTCTAGGCATCAAAGAATCTTTAGTCATTATGAAGGAAATAATAGAACACAATATCTTGATCATCCAAGGCATGAATTCAAAAGGACTGCATCACAAAGAGGATCACTTGCTTCTAGGTATCAAAGTTTCTTTATTGGTTATTGTTTTACTTGTAATTACTTTGGAGTTGTAGATTGTAGAGTGTATGGAAGGAATGTTCAATACAAAGATGTTTATGTGCCCCCCTAAAATGTTGAATGCTACAAATGCCACAACTATGGACACATAGCTCGTGATTGTAGAAGCATGATGGAGTCTTCCTTGATGGAAAATACTAATATCATATACAAGAAGGTTTGGAGAAGAAAGAAAAAAAGAAGAATAGGTGAATGAATAAATCCAAAAGATCATACTCATAGCAATTACAAAGTTGCGAAATCATGAAAAATCAGAAGGAAAAAATTGAAGATGTCAAGATTCAAAAGGATGATCCTGCAGTACAGTAGGTTTATATATTGTTCTAAGAAATATGGCTTGGATACTCCTAGTAATGTGAATATTGAATAGGGGGAGTCTAAGAAAACAATATTACAGATTGGAGAACTATCTTTCAGATAGTCCTAAGTGTTTGCATATTTTGGGAAGGAAAATTATGAATGGTATGATGGTAGAGGTACATAATGTCTCGTAACAGATTGGTTGATTAAGGGGCAATTTTTGGAACACATCTCCAAGCAGGTATGAAGGGGTCAACTGGAAGTTATGGGGAATATCATTGGCACTCTTTTGAGGAAGATATTCATGATTTTATAGAGGATTCCAAGCATTTATTCAAGCATGGATATGTTCATTCGAGAATGTGTACTTGTCACAGACTTGTAGAGTTTGATTTGAAGATATAGAAAACTTGTGGACATATTTGATTCAGATTGAGAAGCAAGAATATGTGGTGATGAATGCAAAAGATTTGGAGAAGTCTTCAGAATAGTAAAGTGACATATGGGTCAACATTGTGTGCAATTGAGTAGTAGAGTCATGAAAAAATTTGTGACATATGGACAAGATATAAATTCATAATACATTTGGTAGATCTATAAAAAAATCAGAGGAGATGCATGATAGTGGATGAAAGGATGAGATCATGAGGGATTGTAGAAAGGAAGATGGACTCATTGAGAGGAATGTTCAAGAAACATATTTACAGGTGGAACTAGCTAGTCACATGAAGGTGAGTTGTAAGAGGCACAAAAAGACAGGGGGAGAGAAACTGTAAGGAGGAGTTATACTGAAAAAGGGGAGATTGTTGAATGGTGTTTGATGTCATTGATGTCAAAGAAGTGAAGAAGACATGACATGAAGAACACATCCTCCTTGGAATTTGTGCAGAAGAGAAGGAAAGTCACCATCATGAAGACTTAAATTCAAATGATGAAGGAACTGTGACATGAATGCTTTTAATATACATTAATGGATTACAATAATAGGAAGTGCCAATAGAAAATAAGCTATGGAAGGGGGTAAATGAAGAATATACAAGAATCCCCACATTGATCCACATGGCATTCTGCAAAGAAGACAGAGGGAGAAAAATCGTCAGGGGGAGTTACCCTTTTCCATTGATATCAAAGGGGGAGATCAATATTGAGAGCATGAATATAGGGGTAGAAATGGTCACATGGGGAGTATGAGTGTTTCCATCAATTCCAAAGGGGGAGATTGTTGGAAAATTGGTTTTCATTGATGTTAACCCTAGAAGAAGCCTTGAAGCAAGTCCATAAGCCTCTAGAAGTGATGGGTTTATTTGAAGGAATCTCCAAAGTATTCCCCTTATGGACCATCTCTAATAATGGCCCTCACGTGAAGACGCTTTGAAGAATCCTATAAGAATCCCTAGTTGTCAAGAAAATAAGTTACAATGTATGTTCAAGAAGCCTTGAAGATATGGCTAGGAAGCCCCAGAGGTGTGGTCATGAAGCCAAAAGTTGATTGAAGGAAAAGAGTATGAATGACATTGAAAATGCATGCAAAACTCCTATGGATTGATATTCCTTGTCAATCTATTTCAAATGGTACGTGGAACACCATGTGGTTCCTCACAGTTGAGGAGATATTCCCTCTTAAATATGATCATGTAAAATTTTCCCCTGAACGATTGCAAACAAGAAGTTATAAAGTTGGCCCTAAAATCAAGTAAAGGAGAAAAATGGTTGAAACAAGAAGTTATAGGTCAACCCTAAATACAAGTAAAGGAGGTAATTGGAAGGATATAAATTCACATCAAGAGCCTCTTATTTCACCGTCAAGAAAACTTACGATATCTTAACGCAAGTGAAGTAGTAGAATCATGTGAAGGATGGAGTTCTCGGAGTTGTAGATGTGAGAAGGGTTTTTAGGAAACCATCTATGAGGTGACCCCCATGGGTCAAGTATAGGGTGTCCTGCGAGGACCCTGCTGGTTGTCTAAGACTCCTCATGTGAAGCCACACTCGTTGCTCAGTCTAGTCCTGTGAGTTTGAGGAAGGGTTTGAGGAAGATGCTCTCTTCTTGATGTTGAAGTTGAAGAAGGTTTGATGGTCCAATATCTCATGCATTAGGGTCTCCACATGATTAAATTTATGTTTTTCTATATGTCTTGAGGCTTATATCTTGGAGGTTTTGGCATATGCTTTGAGGAATATCTTGGAGATTTTGGAATATGATTTGAGGCATATCTTGGAGGTTTTGGTATATTCTTTGAGGCATATATTGGAGTTTTGGCACATGCTTGAGGTATATCTTGGAGGTTTTTGGAACATGGGTTGATGCATATCTTGGTGATTTTGGGTATATGATTTGGGGGATATTATTGGAAATATTTGAATAATATTTATGTGTTTGTTGGGTTGAACCAATTTTTATGATGGTGATGTATCAATATCAGTGACAACAATAGCGAAAGGTTGATTTTATTATTTGTATTTAAGGGAGGAAGGAAGGGGAAACAAAAGGGGGTTGGAGCCTCCTTCCAGTTGGAGCTAGAGAATATAGGGAGTTGGAGCTTCCTTCAAGTTGGAGCCTGTAAAGTATGGGGTTGGAGCCTCCTTCCAGTTGGAGCTAGAGAATATAGGGAGTTGTAGCTTCCTTCAAGTTGGAGCTTCCTTCCAGTTGGTGTTGGAGAATCTTGGAAGTTGGTGCTTCTTGTGGATGTAATATTGAAGATATATATTAAAAAATGTTCCATGGTTTTCTCGCATTTGGGTTTCCACGTAAAATTATTGTGTACTGTGTATATGTGGTTATATGTTTATGGTATATTGAATCCAATCACAAGTGATAAAATGTTGATAACTCAATGTTTACATGTTTCGATTAAAAATGGTAAAAAGTGTCTAATATTGATTCACCCCTGTCTCAGTATTAGTGAATATTCCAACAGCTCAGATACAAGGTTGTTAAACCAATCTATGATACTACATGTTAGGAGATAATACTTCCACACTAAACCTAAAATAAGAGCGAAAGAAATATTTAATCTAGAAAAAAAATGACAAAGCAAACACACAATACACATAGATTTTACCCTGGAAACCCAAACAGGAAAACCAACATTCCTTGAGCATCTTTCTCTCTTGTTGTCTTACTCATTAAAAATAAAAGGTTACATGCCTAAAATTGGTATACACCCAAGATAAAATTAACATCATAACTTCTTTATTTACACAAGGACAACCCTGTAGCCAATTTGGCTTACATCTACATGACCAACATCCTACTACTTTACATTAGTAGGAACATCCAAGATTGATCATTACAACATCCTCTTACAGTGTTTGATGAGATCACTTAAAACGAAATTCCAAAGGTACCAAACAATCAAAATGTACAACAAAAGGAGAATCATGTACCTCAAACTCTTGTAAGTGTTGTTAGAAGATATACCAGGTTAAGTAGCCTCCTTGAACGATACTCTCCTTCATTATATTATTTACTGTTGAATGATTATAGTGAACCAAAATTTTATGAAGAGGAAATGAAAGTAGACACTAAAGGGAAGTGGGAGCAAGGGATGAAAGAGGAAATGGATTCCTTGGTAAATAACTAGACTTGGAACTTAGTTCATTTTCCTACATGAAAAAGAGTATTGCATAATAAAAGGGTTTAAAGGTTGAAGGAAGAAGATGGAGGAAAAAAGTGGTACAAGGGTAGACTTGTTGTAAAGGGGTTTGCACAAAATAAAGGTATAGATTTTGATGAAATATTTTCTCATGTTGTTAAAATGAATTCAATTAGGACTATTTTAAGTCTTTTGGCAGTAGAATATTTGCATCTTGAATAGTTAGATGTAAAAACAACTTTTCTCCATGGGGATTTGGAGGAAGAAATTTATATGCAACAACCACATGGGTATGAGGTCAAAGGAAAGGAGAATTTGGTATGCAGGTTGAAGAAGAGATTGTATGGCCTAAAGAAAGATCCAAGGTAGTGGTATTTGAATTTTGAAAGGTTTATGACAGAACAAGGTTATAGTAGATGTCATTCTAATCATTGTGTTGATTTTAAAAGGCTAGAAAATGGAAGTTATATTATCTTTCTATTGTATGTAGATGACATACTTGTTGCAGGGTCTAATATGCAAGATATAAATGTGCTCAAGAAGAAATTAGCTAATTCATTTGCGATGAAGGATTTGGGTGTTGCAAAGAAAATCCCTGGTATGAGAATAACAAGAGACACAAAAAACAACAAATTGACATTGTCTCAGGGTGAGGACATATAGAAGGTGTTGGAGAGATTTAGAATGCAAAATTCAAAACTAGCTAGTACACCTTTGGCCAATCATTTCAAATTAACCAGATAAATGTGTCCCAGGACACAAGAGGAGATATAATACATGTCCAGGGTCCCTTATTCATATACAATTGGCATCTTGATGTATACGATGGTTTTCACAATACCAAATAATGCACATGCAGTGGGAGTTGTGAGAAGGTATATGAACAATCAAGGTAAAGAACATTGGGAGGCAGTAAAGTGTATTATTAGGTATTTGAGAGGTACTACTACTCATGCATTATGTTTTGGAGGTTCAAAAATTTTTCTACAGAGATATGTTGATTTAAATATGGAAGGTGATAAAGATAGCAGGAGGAGCACCACATGGTATGTTTTTAATATAGGTGGAACAATAGTAAGATGGATTTCGAAACTACAAAAGGTTGTTGCACCTTCAACAACAAAAGTTGAGTATGTTGATTCTATAGAGGCTAATAAATAAATTATTTGGTTATAGAGGTTTATGGAGGAATTGGGAAAGAAGCAGGAGAGTAGCAGGTTATACTGTGACAATGAGAGTGAAATTAATCTTGCAAAGAACTCAACCTTCCATTCAAATACTAAGCATATAAAAATCAGGTACCATTTCATACGATCTGTCTTGGAAGATATACATTTGAAGTTGGAAAAGATACATACTAGCCAAAATCCTGTAGACATGTTAACAAAGGTAGTAACCAGGGAGAAACTGAGTTCTTGCTCAGTTTCAGTTGGTATTCAAGCATGAAGGTGAAGATGAGAAATTTTCCTAGTCCAAGCTGGATTATAGTCCAACAAGTACAACAACAGTGGAGTTGTTTTGATTAGTCTCGAAGTGGGATATTGTTGGTTGTGGAGCTTGATTATCTTCCTGATTCAGAGGTTTGTTTTAGCCGTGATTGGACCCCATTCCATAACGGGGGGGTGTGGGGGGATTCTGCCCCCCCCCACAAGTATCTCTAGGGGGGTCCAGGGGGGGTCGATAACAATTTTTGTAGCCCCCCTGGCAGGGGATTTGGGGGAAGTGCCCCTGAAGAGAAATTTTGGAAAACATTGCCTTGTAAAATATTGTAATTTCATAGTCAATCTAGACCGTTCATTATAAGGTCGTAGATTTGATGGTAGAAGTTATTTTAGGGATTTTTTCCCTAGAAGGAAACCCTCTCTTATGAGGGAATTATATTGCGGCTATGTATCATCACAAATATTGTATTATGAGAGAGGAGAATGTGAGAGAAAGAAGAGGAAGTTACATCGGGTGTGTTGTTGGTTGTATCCCATCATTTTGTTGGATAATAAAAAGGAAGGACCTAGAAATTTCTCTAGTGGACGTAGCCAACATTGGGTGAACCACGTATATTTGTGTCTCTATTTCATTATGTATCTTCTGTGTTTTATTTCCTCATTTGTTTAATTTTATTGCTCTGCGATCCCATTTTTCTAACAAGAACCTTAGCCGCAGATCCATGTCCAAACTCTTCACTATATACCCATATTAACTTTGGATATATAATTCAAGCATCTTTGAAGGATTAAATCCCTTCAATTTTCAAAATTATGGAATAATTTAGTGTTTTCATCCCCATCTTGAAGCCATAGAGCTTTTCTTTTTAGCCACCATTCATTCTCTCTTTCGAGGAGAATTTTGCTTCGACCTATTTCAAGCGATTTGAGATCTTATTGATGATGTTTTGAAAGGGGATGGGAGGGTTCATAGTCATGCCATTCCTAGATTTGTTTTTCAATTTCAAGTATAGACTCTGCGTCTTTTTTTTTCCCCTAGCATTGGGATTCTTTTTTAACCCTTTTAAAGTTATCCAATAATTTTAGAGGGGTGTATTCTGAGAGGGTAGGATTAAAGGGGAGCTAGAAATCCTTGAGACAAGACAAAAAAGAGGGGTCTTCAATAGAGGAGGAGTTTAACTTAAAGAGGGTAGGGGGTTTGGGGGAGCTTGGGGAAATCTCCATGAATATAAGGCTATGATCCAATTCTCCCCCAGAGGATACTCGTTGTCACATTCCAAAAGAGGTTTCAAGAAGGGATTATGAGAGTAGATAACGATCCATATGTTTTGCAATGAAATGTTCCCCGGTTTACATATTTCTCCAAGTGGCCATGAGTTTTGATGGAACTGGATCAATAAAGCGGGCTGCTTCCAATATCTATATGGAAGAGTTTGCAATGTTACCCATATGTGCTGAGGGGCCCCAAATATCACTAGATACAAGAGTGAAGTTTAGGTCACCCTCAATTATTGTATGTCCTTGTTTAAGAATTGAAGAGAGGAGAGTCTTAGACCATAACTGCTCCCAAGCTCCCGAATATGTCCCACAACAATTTTCTAAATGCAACTCCGAATCGAGTTCTAAAGAGTGGAGTGCAACCTAGAGGGTAGATATTGTGGCCCATGAGTTGACTGATTTGAGATATTTTACTTTCCATTGAGTGATAAGGCCTCCTGAATGTCCTGATGCATCCATCGAGAAAAAATCCCATCCCAGAAAGAATGAGGAAATGGTTGAGAGTGTTTCTTCACCTTCCAACATGGTCTCTTGCAGTTATATTATAGAGGGTTGGTATAAGGCCACCAACCTTTTAATGGCCAAATTGTTTGAGGGGTTGGCCAGGCCCCTGCAGTTGAGGGAGAGGATGATCATTTTTTGGGGGGGCATAGTGGAAATTACTCCAAGGGCCCTAATTGCTCTAGTCCTAGAAGGAGGTTGCTAGGGGGTGTTTGGTCTATCTATATACCAAAAAATATTTATGGCTTTACTTCGATTTGAAAAATTATGTAATAATTTAGTGTTTTCATCCCCATCTTGAAGCCATAGATTCCTACTTTTTAGCCGCCATTCCTTCTCTCTGTGGAGGCGAATTTTCCTTCAAGCCATTTCAAGGGATTTGAGATCTTCCTAGTGATGTTATGAAAGGGGATGGGAGGGTTTTGATTCATTCCATTCTTGGATTTTGTTTTTAAATTTCAAGTAACGACTCTGCATCTTTCTGTTTTTTTTTTCTTTTCCCCAACATATGGCTTCCTTTTTAACACTTTTTAAGTTATCATATAATTGTAGAGGGGTGGATTTTGGGAGGGTAGAATTAAAAGGGACCCAAAAATCCTTGAGATAAGACAGAAAGGATGGATATTCAAGCTAGAAGGAGTTTATCTTGAAGGGGCCAGGGGTTTTTGGGAGCTTGGGGAAATCCCTAGGAGTATAGGGTTGTGATACGATTCCCCCAGAGGAGACCCATTTCTGCATTTTGAAGGGGGTTTCAAGAAGGGATTATGAGAGTAGATAATGATCCATACATGTTGGAATGCAAGATTCCCCAGTTCACATATTTCTCCAAGTGGAAATGAGTTTTGGTGGAGTTGGATCAACAAAGCTAGACACTTCCAAGATATGTATGAGAGATTCTACCAAATATGGACCACAACAATTTTCTATATGCAATTCCTAATCGAGGTCTAAAGATGATCCGGATTATTTTCGGCACAAAATGAGATCGGAGATATAATAAAGAAATGCACAGAGATATCACAGATATTCAATAATATAATAGAAATGTATCAAATATGCAACCATAAACACATATATACAGTAATACACAATTTCTATTAATGAAATAAATGTACAGAGACTGTAAAAATACAGAGTGGAAGACTCGCTAGAATGGTGGCATCTTATCTCTGAGAAGAGATGTGACGGCTACTCGCATTTGCAAGAAGATGATTACAATGAGGCTCTGAAGGCCTTTTTACAATAAACGGGAATGCCAAAAGTCCTAGACATCCAAAAACCTAACCCTAGGAGATGAAGCGCCAACCTTAAAAAGTCACATGGGCACCGTTTGGGTAAGTGAGTACATCCAATTCCAATTAAGTAACTTTTGCATCTGATCTAGTTTAGACATATTGATAGCTCGTTGGAAAGGTATCATCGAGGAGATTAATTTTGGGGGATCAATCATGCATTTGGATATCATTGAGAACCTAGATATCGAAAAACATTCATTTGGACCCTCAAATGGCCCAGTAAAACACTCTCTCAAAAATAGTAAATTGCCAATTTGCGAGCTGGTTTTGAGCCATTTTGGAAAAGGTGGGTATACCGATATTTCCACTGGATCAATACTCCCTCCTTAAGAAGAAATGGTCTCCATTGGATCAAGGTTCAGGAGAAGGAAAGCATTTGTTGAATCTGCATCTTGGTATTGCCACAACCTAACTTCTTTGAAGCATGTATTTTGAACTCATTTGCTAAATCATTTTTTGAACACATTGCGGTTGAGAGTGCTCAACAAGTTGTGATACATGAGAGGACGGTGTGTCGAAGGAATCTTTTCACTTTGTTGCAACCTTGTCAAACTACTTCTGTTGGATAGAATGTGCTTGGGGGCAGAAATTTTGTAGTAGTTCTGATGTCTTCTGTTCACTCTTTGAATAGATTGTGAAGAAGATGAATTTTGCGGTATGAGATACTACCTTGCGACACTTTTTAGATGGAGCAATAGTCAGGCACCTACGGTGTGTGAGAATGACTAGTAACAATGACACTCTGAGGGTGAGAGGAGACTCATAAATAGCATGAAGCGTCTCCACATATATGGTTGGCCCAAGAACATCTGAACATCGATTAGGGGCAACGCATACATAATAAATCATCCTTGAGAAGGGTTGGATGTGGTATATCGGAACTATTGGTTGACACGAGAATC
This sequence comes from Picea sitchensis, assembly GCA_010110895.2. Lineage (NCBI taxonomy): Eukaryota > Viridiplantae > Streptophyta > Pinopsida > Pinales > Pinaceae > Picea > Picea sitchensis. Next base: position 77,746 of record SNQJ01S0070053.1, read on the forward strand.
TCTTCCTTACCCGAAGCCACCCGATGTTGTATGAAACATGAGGGTGTGGTGTTGTCGACAATCCCAAGCTGTTTGGCATTCTGTGAGATGAGGTTCTTAAACTACAGCTATCAACAATAATAAAATGGCGGAGTCCCTTCACCATTTTGTGAATGAAAAGCTCCCCCTCTTGGGATCATTGGTTCTTACGGTTGAGATGCTGCCGGTGCAACCATAACGATTGAAGTTGGCGTCAATGATCTATCCTTTACCATTATTTTCGATCAAATTATGAATCGGGGTTCGACTCTTTGTCTTTGATCATAGCCACCAATGGCTATTTTGAAGCGACATTCATTGGTGTTTTGCGAGGGGATTTTGTGGAAATAGCACCATTTTCCGGTTTCCTTCTTTGTCTTCCGTGACCATATACTCTGTGTCTTGGGCTGGTTTTGGGGAAGTACATTTGTTAAAGTTGTCTTTGTCATACTTTGGTTGTTCTGAATTTTCAGACCCAAATTCCCACTTAATCTGCTGCTTAAATTTCTACTCAACTTTAACGTATATCGATAAAAGCATTACTTAAGTGAGTAGAGATGTCTAGAAAATCCATTTCGGTCTGGATGTATCTGTGTAGATCCCATGGTATTTCATAACCAAATTTAACTCCGAGTCTTTGATACCCATGTTAGTGCGCAGGTATGGAAGGTATTGGTGAAATCAAGGGCTACTTGGCCCCTCTCTTGCATGTAGTGTGGTCCACCTCATGTCTTGGTCCTCATAGTTTCAATAGGGTATCTTGTTCCTTTACGCATCCACAAAAATCCCAAGTGGGCTCAAACTCATATATTCCAGAATCCTTTGTTGACTTTTCTCCCATTAAGTTTCCACCAATGTTTGACACGGGGAGAGATTTAAGGAGTGTGAAATTGATCTTTTCTTTAGCCGGAAAAATTGTGAACGGAGAAATAACCTTCTAGCAGAGTTAACTATTTTCTAGGGCTTCTGCCTTGTCCTTCAAATACAGGAATATCAAGTTAACTTGTACCTTGAAGGAGAGAGGTTCCTCCAAAGTGGCCATGATTAATATGCGCCTGATGCTATCGGCAGGCGTTGAAGGATGAGCAAAATTCTCCATCATTTCGTCCCTCTGTCGCGTGAGAGCTTGCTCAAGCAACAAATTGATAGGATCATCTGCTCTATCGTTTTTATTTCTTCATATTGAAGGTTTTCTTGGGTGTGCGAGAGCGATTGTCTTCAAGAGAGACAATCTCGAAACTAACTTATACTCGGACCTCGTCGGGGACATGCACTGAAAAAACGATCAAGAGAAGCCTGCTTTGATCTGTAGTCCGGATTATTTTCGGCACGAGCCGGACGGTATAATAAAGAAATGCACAGAGATATCGCCAGATATTCAATAATAATATAATATAAATGTATCGAAGATGCAACCATAAACAAGGTATACAATAATGCACGATTTCTAATGAAATAAATGTATAGAGACTGTAAAAATACAGAGTGGAGGCTCGCTAGAATGGTGGCAGCTTATCTCTGAAAGAGATGTGACAGCTACTCCGCATTCCTAAGAATATGATTACAATGAGGCTCTGAAGGCCTTTTACAATAAACAGAATTCCAAAAGTTCTAGACATCAAAAAACCTAGCCCTAGGAGATGAAGCGCCAAAAGTCATGTGGGCCCGTTTGGTAAGTAGTACATCAACTTCCCAGGGTTGTAGCTTTTGCATACGGTAAGTGAGTACATCAACTTCCCAGGGTTGTAACTTTTGCATACGATCTTCGTTTTAGGCGTGTGATATCTCGTTAGAAAGGTATCGTCGAGGAGATTCATTTTGGGGGCTCAATTATTCCTTCATCTATCATTGAGAACCTTGATCTCGAAAAAAAATCATTTGGACCCTCAAAATGACCCCGGAAGTTAAAACCTGCTAAAAATAGTAAATTGCCAAAATTGCCAGAAAGTCGTTTTGAGCCATTTGGAAAAGGTGGGTGGCCACCGATATCCACCTGGATCAAAAGAGTGGAGTATAACCCAAAGGGTAGATATTGTGGCCTAGGAGTTGACTACTTTGAGAGAGTTCACCTTCCATCTAGTCATAAGGCCTCTGAAATGTCTTGATGCATCCTCTAAGCGGGGGGGTGTAGGGGAAATTCCTCTAAGGGCCCCAATTAGTGTTTGTTACTTTCCTATGTGGAATTATGAATTTTCTTGCTTCTGTGCAATAGATAGATATGATTTGTTTCCATGATGAGGGGGCTTATGAGGCTGTTCGAGAATTTGTCCAAGTCCTCCATTGATGCTTAGAGGCCAGGGAGGAGGGAATGTTTTATTGGATCTCGGATTATATTTTGGAGGCTCAAGAGTACAGAGGCATAAGGGGGGTGGCAGGGGGGTGGCGGGGAAAAGGAAGGGGTGGGTGATAGGAGGGGGGAGGGGGAGAAAGGACGATTGAGCAGGTGGGAAGGGGAATGAGAGGGGGGCCAATATCCCAAAGAGGCACGAGAGCCTGATGAGGAAGCCCTAATCAATGGTACGAGGATAGGAAGGGATGGGGAGAGGGAGGGATCCAACCAAAAGAGAATCTAAAGAAGAATATGAGGAATACAAATATAGTGAGATTAAATTACCAAAAGAGATTCCTTCTCCCACACTAGATGGGAGTGAGATGTTGATGCCTTGGATAAAACCTCTCTTTCTTATCTCTTCTACTTGTGCATCTTGAATAGAGGGTGTGACCCAAGATAATGGGGATGGAATTGATTTATATGGGCTGACCTGGGAGGAGAGTTATGATTAATTCACCCAAAGTTTTTGCCGTTGTGATTTTCCATAATCTTTGTACAGGTGACCAGGTGAACATAGGAGTGACATTTTCCACATCAAAATGGGATTCCCTCATAGTCAAGACTTTGATGGTAGTTGTTCTTCCCTAACTAAATGGTTATGGAGTTTGCCAGGCCCCCAAAAATATTTAACACTACCAAAATTATTTCCATCCCCATGTAGCCTGTGTTTTTATAGGAGGAGTTTGCTACATAAAAGAAGCCCAAGGTGTTTCCTATTTCCTTGAAAACATCCTCAGACCAAGGGATGAGAGGTAGTCTATGTAGTTGAAACCAAACAAGGGTGATTTCCAAACATTCCATTCGAGCATCAAATTCAACTATCCATTTCTTAAGGAAGAGAGCCTATGATCCCTAGATCCAACATGACAAAAGAAGTTTATCAACATCAACTGTGGATCTAGTTATCCAAGCCAGCCACCCTTTTCCCAAAGTAATAAATTTTGGATCATAACCGAGAATGGGGAAAAAATGAACCTTCGTCCATTTGCGCATGGCCTCACCTATCATATGATGGTTGGAAAATTGACCCAACAATGAGGCACTTTTCATTTGGGTGATCTCGTTCAGCTAGACTACATCGCCAAGGACCAGATCTTGTGATTCACACACTTTCCTCTCATGCTAGATCTATAGAGGAGAATTTTCATTCTAGATATTTCAATGGATTTGATATCTTCCAAATTATGTTTTGAAAGGGGATGGGAGGGTTCAAAGTCATTCAATTCCTATATTTTGTTTTCAATTTCAAGTAATGACTTTGCATCTTTTTTTCTTTTTTCTTTTCCCTAGCATTAGGATGCTTTTTTAACCCTTTTTAAGTTATCCAATAATTGTATATGGGTGGGCCGTGGGAGGGTAGGATTAAAGGGGACTTAGAAATCCTTGATACAATACAAAAAGGATGGATCTTCAATACATGAGGAGTTTAACTTAAAGGGGGCAAGGGATTTGGGGGAGCTTCGAGAAATCTCCATGAGTATAAGGTTGTGATCCAATTCTCCCCCAGAGGAGACCCATTTTTTCATTCCAAAGGGGGTTTCAAGAAGGGATTATGATATTAGATAATGATCCATATGTTTTGCAGTGAAATATTCCCTAATTTTCATATTTCTCCAAGTGGGCATGAGTTTTGCTGGAGCTAGATGAATAAAAATGGCTTCTTCCAAGATCTGTATGATAGATTCTACAATGTTACCCACATGTGCCAAGGGTACCTAGATCTCACTAGATGCAAGAGTGAATTTTAGGTCACCCCTAATTATTGTATGTCCTTATTTAAGAATTGAAGAGAGGAGAGTCTTGGACCATAACTGCTCTCGGTCTCTCGAATATGGCCCACAACAATTTTCTATATGCAAATCTGAATCAATGTCTAAAGAGTGGACTACAACCCATAGGGTAGATATTATGGCCTAGGAGTTGACTAATTTGAGATATTTCACATTCCATCCAATGATAAGGCCTCCCGAATGTTCTGATGCATCCATCGAGGAAAAATCCCATCCCAAAAAGAAAGAGGAAATGGTCGAGAGTGTTTTTTCACCTTCCAACATGGTCTCTTATAGTAATATTATAGAGGGTTGGTATAGGTCCACCAAAATTTTAATGAATATTATTTTGAGGGGTTGGAAAGGCCCCTACAATTGAGGGAGAGGATGATCATTTTTGGGGGGCATAGGGGAAATTTCTCTAAAGGGACCAATTAATGATTATTGCTTTCTGGTGTGGACTTCTGAATTTGATTTCTTTTGTGTAATAAAGAGATATGGTTTTTTTCCACACTTAGGGGTATTCTAATCCTATTCAGGAAGCTATCCAAATCCTCCTTTGATATCTTGAGGATGGGGAGGATGGATTTTGATTTTGGATCTCAAATTATATTTAGAAGGGATGATCGAAAAGGTGGTAAGGGGAATGAGAGGGGGGATGGGGGGACCAAAGATGCTTGAGATCCTGACGAGGAAGTCCTGGTCAGTGGTCGAGGGGAAGGAAGGGATGGGGAGAGGGAGGGAGCTAACCAAAAATGAATATGAAGAAGGAGATGAGGAATAAACAAATAGTGAGTTTGACTTACCATAAGAGATGCCTTCTCCCACACCATATGCGAGAGAGATGTTGATGCTTGAGATGGAACCTCCCTTTTTTATTTGTTCTACTTGTGCATCCTGAATAGAGGATGTGACTCAAGCTAATGGGGATGGATCTAATTTAAATGAGATGACCTGAGAGGAGAGTTCCGATTTCTTTACCCAAAGATTATACCATTGTGATTTTCCACAATCTTTGTACATGTGAAAGTAGGAGTGACATTTTCCACAACGAAATGGGATTACCTCGTAGTCAAGACTTTGTTGGTATATTTTCTTCCCTAACTGTATGGCGACGAAGTCTGCAAGGTCCCCAAAAATATTTAACCCCACTAAAATTATTTCCATTCCCATGTATCCATGGTTTTATAGGAGGATTCTGATTCATAGAAGAAGCTGAGGGCATTGTCTATTTCCTTGAAAACCTCCTCGAATCAAGGGATGAGATGTAGTCCATGTATCCGAATCCAAACATGGGTGATTGTCAAACGTTCTGTTCGAGCATCAAAGTCAACAGTCCACTTCTTAGGGAAGAGAGATCGTTATCCCCAACTCCAACGGGACATAAGAGTTTTATCAACATCACCCGTGGATATGGTTATCCAGGTCAGCAACCCTTTTTCCAAGGTAAGGAATTTTGGATCATAACCTAGAATGAGGAAAAGATGAACCTTTGTCCATTTGTGCATGGCCTCACCTGTCATCTGAAGGTTGGAAAAACAACCCACCAATGAGGCACTTTCCATAAGGGTGATGTAATACCCAGTTTTTGAGTCCCCATATGAAATAATGTATTTTGTTTATTTGATGAAAGGCCTGAGTGCCCAAACAATTAAAGAGGCCAGTGTTCCTAGGAAATGAAATTCTATGATAATTATTAATAATAAAATACATTGATTTGCTGAAATACATACAAGGACAAGAATTATATGGGGCAATGATTCCACGAGAGAGAGGGATTAAGGGGCTAAGTCATTTTATGATATTTTATTTACCCATAATTGCTTAATGGAGAGAAGTGGTTACATGTGCTTCTTGGGGAAAGGCCATGTGATTATTTTTTTTTCAAGTAAATATTTAAACCCATCTCGTGGGATGTTTGGGGGTTATTATCCATATACACTTTCACACTTTCATTTATGATTGCTCATTCATCCTTGATATTGGAGGGGGAAAGGAAAACAAAAGGAATTTTCTAGGAGAGAAGCCATTGTTGGATGGATGTAGTGACTGCTGGTGTGTTTTTGCCATGAACTAATTCTTACATTCTTGAGATTCATTGGTATGTACTAAATTTTATTCACAACCGCGAGTCTTGAGAGTCACATCATGGATATTTTCGACTAGATGCACTGGATCCCTAGAAGGAGGTGGACAACCTAAGGGACTGTGTGGTAGAGAAGGGGGTCCATTCTCTTGGGTTGTTTAGGATGGAGAGAAGAGAGTTGGTGTACTTTGGATTATTGTGTGTTGAGGAACCTGTGAGAGATTGAGTGCTGACTAGTTTGGGAAAGCTGAGTGACACCCTGGAACCGTCCTTGTGGATTCATATCCATGGCTCGGGGGTGAAATTGTTGTTGAGACTTGGAACAATAATGTCTATGGTTGGGTGGAACATCCTTAGTATACAACCAATTGGTGAACCATTTTATTAAAGATAAGTTCTCTTTGTCATGTGTTTCTCTGTTGTATATTTATTTCCATTGTCTATTAATTATTGTCTCTATGATTCGTATGTTATAACATGCATGATTGTTAGTTATTTCTATGCATGGAATGTTTAAAAATTATTATAGTGTAGCATGGATATTTATTATTTCATTTTTTTTATCATGTTTCTTTCATGATTATTTAATAATTAAATGGTATCATAATTTGAAATCAGTTTGGAACTAAGTTTTTGAGGTAGCGTGCCTGACCTGGGGGTGGCTGGGTACGTTACAGATTGGTATTAGAGCTTATGGTTGAAACACAAGACTGGTATGGTACATAACTGTTGGACATGGTATTATGGTATTATCATTAAGAAATAATGTCTTTAGATCCTAAATCTCAAGAGAGATAGTGTATTAGGATTCACGGAATCAGAGCATGCAACGTTAAGACCTTTGGAAAGGTCAAAGGAAAGCTCAAGAAAATGAGTGCCTTAAGGAAGTGCTATTGGGATAGAATTCCCAATAGAAACACCTTTAGAACTATGAGGAAATTTTGTTATAGTTGGGAGATATGACAATCGTCGATTGTTGACCGAAGGCACAAATCAATGATCAAGGTTTAGTTGGAATCCAAGTGTAAATCCAAAGTATTCTCAGAGGAATAGTACCTCTGAAGGGAATTGATCCTTGGTCAATAAATCTTTGGGAGAAGGTGGATAAGAGAGATTCGTAAGATCTAGTTGAGAAATTTATGGTATCATGAGAGTCATCAGGTCGAACCATTAAAGAATCAACCATTCGACTAGGTTGATAAGTTATGTGGTCATTCTGCGTTGACCATTTTGGGGATAAATGAGTTAGAAATGGGTGGAATCCCCAAAGGCCAAAACCATGAATTAACATAGACCATTGAATCAAGGAGGAACTTTAGATGAATTCTTGACTGTCCGATTGATTATAGTGGAAGGATAGGGTAAGCACTTCGACAGGTATAACTCTAGGGGAGTTGAACAATTGAGGGTTGTAATATCCTAGAGTTCTAGAGTAACAAAATCATGTAGACCATTGATATGAGATCCCTTTGGGAATTTTCTCAACCGTTAGATCAAGCAGTGGAAGGATGGCTTAAGAAATTTGAAATATATAACTCCTAGGGAGTTGAACAACAAAGATTTGTAATATCCTAGAGTCCCAGAGTGACAAAATCATTCATACTGTCGATTTGAGATCCCTTTGGGACTTTTATCAATAGTTAGATCAAGCAGTGGAAGGATGACGTAAGAAATTTGGTGGGTATAACTCTAGGGGAGTTGAAAAAATGAGAGTTGTAATATCTCGGAGT